>CAUYPK010083795.1:0-22798 GCA_963574355.1 Loris lydekkerianus | reverse complement strand
GTATACCATGGAATACTATGCAACCTTAAAGAAAGATGGAGACTTTACCTCTTTCATGTTTACATGGATGGAGCTGGAACATATTCTCCTTAGCAAAGTATCCCAGGAATGGAAGAAAAAGTATCCAATGTACTCAGCCCTTCTATGAAGCTAAACTATAGCCTTCACATGAAAGCTATAACCCAACTATACCACAAGACTATGGGGAAAGGGTCAAGGAAAGGGAAGGGAGGGGGGAGGTTTGGGTGGAGGGAGGGTAATGGGTCGGGCCACACCTATGGTGCATATTTTTATCTATAATAAAAAAAAAAAAAATGTCAGTTTGTTCATCACTGCTCTGTGGACGAGGTCCTGTGGGAGGTACAGAGAGGAATCAGATGTGGATGCTGCCTCTCCAGGGTCTCTCTGGAGAGAGACAAGTACACAGGGAACCCAAATGGCAAGTTACTGTCCTCTTAGGCAAGAAAAGATAAAAAGATGTCATCATTGTCCAGATATGGCAAATTAGATGTGCTCTCTTTGACTCACTTAGCACAGTTCAGAGGAACTGTTTGATTTGAGCCGAATAAATGTTGACACTTCCCTTAAAATGACACATGTGTATGCAGGTCATTTTTTCTCCAGCTGAGAGGTGGCAGGCGGGAGGCAGGGCAGCCTAAACACCTTCCTAGATCACAGGGAAATAGGAAGAGCCCCGCGGCTGGAGCTCCCAGCAGCCCGAGCTCCCACCCTCCAGCCCTTCCTCAGCAGGGCTGCCATCTGCACCGTCTCCTAGGTGGAATGTGTGTGGCTACTTCAGGAGCCCCTGGGAGAGGTGGCCCCAGGTGCCCTCCTCAGACAGAAGACTCTCAGCTTCATCATTTGGGAACATTCCAAAGTGCCCCATGAAACAAGCCTCTAGCATAAGCTACTTTTTCCTTTTGAAATCACACCTGCTCAGACCTCTCTCATTGCTGCAAAGACCAAAAACCCCAGAGACACTCTGAAGCCAGGTTTCTTTTCCAGAAATTGCTTCTAATTCCTAAAGGCAAAAGAAACAACTTGCGATTTAGCTTCAGGCTTACAGAATGCAGGAGCTGATAAAAGTAAGATAAGGAGTAGGGCGCCGGCCCCATATACTGGAGGTGGTGGGTTCGAACTCAGCCCCTGCCAAATTACCAAAAAAAAAAAAAAAAAAAAGTAAGACAACTATTCCAGCTGGCACTTAAATGTGTGTGTCAGTCACTGGGGAACTTGCAGATTCTGACTGGACAGGTCTGGGGTGGGGCCTGAGTCTCCATTTCTGACAAGCTCCCTGGTGAGGGTGAGGCTGATGCTGCTCATTGTGGGCCACACTTTGAACAGCAAGGATCTATTTCCACTGCACCCTCCCATTTTACAGATATGTAAACTGAGGCCCATAGAAGAGAAGAGGGCTTCTCACGTTGATCTGGGGTGAGTAAGGGGAAAAGGGAACTAGTGACTGATAGGAGAATTGCTGTCTGTGCCCAAATTACAAGTCATGCGCCATCTTCTCTATCACCCTGCTTGCCGGGAAGGAAAGTGGGAGACAAGAAGACTGGGCCCATCCACTCCTGCCTGCTTTAACTGAGGCATCATTTTAACTTATTGTTTGGATGGTAAACACATGCCTCAGGTACCTTGTGTATAGCCAGAGTCTTAAATTATCTTTCCCCCCAAAACACCTCCTTTGATATGGGAAATTCCCATATCAAAGGAGCCAAACTCTCATATCAAAGGAGCCACCTGGAGAACCAAAAAGGAAAGAGGCTGCAGTTTCACCTGATGACAGAAATTCACCATCAGGCACTTGCCCCAGCCCCATATGCTTTGCATATCAGAGCAAATCCTGTGTGCTGCACCAAGTCCAAATCCCTCATCAGACTACCAGATCAAGCCGATAGCTTCAAAGCCTTTGCCAGTTGCATCCAGGAGAAAGGCAGCTCTGAAACCATTTTTCCCTCCAATTCATTCAACTCACTTGGTCTTGACACCCTATGCAACACGCACAAAACCTGCACAGTAAGCCTCACACCCACCCAGCAAACCAATGAAGAGTCACCTCTTAATTACTCAGCTGAGATTAAACACACAAGTAAATAATTTATCCCATACAAATAAATCTAACTTGCATTTTGCTTAGAGTATGCTGTGCAGAACAGCAGCCACATGTGGCTATGAAAGTTAAATTTAGTTAGAAGTAGACAAAAGTAAAAACCTCCTCTGTCATACCAGGTACATTTCAAATACACCTCCTCAGCCACACCAGGTACATTTCAAATGCTCCATAGCCGTGTGTATGGCCAGTGTCACCATATTGGGTGTCACAGATCTAGAACATTTCCATCATGTAGAAGCTTCTTTAATTCTCTGATTAGAGCCTCAATCCTTAAAGAGTGGCTTACGGGATCTGAACTTAAGGCAAGGATCAGTTCAGAGCAATGGATGTGATGGTGGGGTGCCCAGACCAGTGGCATTGGCACCACCGGCTAGAAACCCAGACCCATTGAGTCAGAAAATCTTGAGGTGGGCCCCAGGTATGTTTTAGTAAGTCTCTAGCTGATTCTGATGTGTGCTTAAGTTTGAGACCCACAAGTTCAGAGTGCTAATCATATTCAAAAGAGGTCCTTGTCAACCGTTGGTCAGGGTCTACCTCATAAACTTTGGACAGGGCATTGGCTAAGTGTTAAACATTCAGGCCTTGTCACAAGATATGAATAGATCCATTTAAGACTCAGATTTGCCACTTAAGAGCTGTAGTGAACCTGGCCACTCACTCAATCTAAGCCTCAATCTCTTCAGCTATAAATGGGAGAATACTAGTAGCTGACTTTCAGGTCTGTAAGACATGGTGAGATGATTCACACAGAGTGTTGCACAGTGCCCAGCTCAGAGAGGCCCTCTGTAAAGGACAGCGCATGGCCAGTACCCAGGTCTGCCTCCCACACCATCTGACTGATGCAGCCTTGAGGCAGCCTCTGTCACTGATAGACTGACAGCACTGCACCCTCCATTGAGAGGTGTATCGAAACAAGAGAAACTTTCCTAAAGTCACAGAGGAAACTCATCCCTGTGGGGCAATGTGCTTATGAATTAGGGGAAAATACACAAATATGAATTAATGGGAGCCCCTCCACTCTGGGCAGAGGTTCTGACTGAATTATGGGACATGCTGTGGGTCCCCCAAGCCAGAGTCCCAGCCTCCCTACTGCAGAGAATAGGGAGCACTGGAGGGGGAGCCCTCTGCCTCAGAGGGCACTGCTGCCCCACAGCTTGCCTCCTTGCTTTATTCCAGGGAGCTTTGCTTATCTCTCACATTCAGGCAAAGCACAGCTCCCAAAAGAGGAGCAGAAAGGAATAAAAGATGACCTCATTTTCTCATCCCAAGCTTCTGGGGGATTCCATGGATGAAAACACAGCTGCTGGCCTGGGGCTTAGCTGAGCTCCAGCTCCCCATCCTGCTACCTCAATGCATGGCGCTGGGGGACTCCAGGGCACTTCCTCCTGCCACCCTGTGAAGGCGCCAGCTCATCTGAATGGAGGGTTGAGTCCATGCTCAGTTACCTGGTTCCCCCCCCAGGTGACCTGGCTCTGTGGCCTTAGGGAGGCTAAGAGAGAGGTTCACCCGAGCGTGTGGGTCCTGGTAACACACACCAGGAGGGCAGCCGGGTCGCCTGCGTGCTAAGCCTCTCCCCACGATCTCTCCAGCCTCAGTCTGCATGGGCTGGGTGGCTTCTTCCGTTATGGGATTCCTCTCTCGGGAGGCTCATGTCCATTCCCAAATCACGGTGCACGAGATGGTCTATAAATAAGCGAGCCCCATTTGGAAAGAGAGTCTAAGTCCCACCAGCTCAGCCTAGGCTCCTCAGCTTCTAATAAACTGCTGCACATAAGGAGGTATTTGGGGGCAGGAGCTGCCACCTGGCTTCCAAGGCTGTTTTCTGCAAGTGTTCTCTGCAGTAGGCCGAACAGCTCTGCTGGCTGGAGCTTCTTGGGCCTGCAGGGGCTGGGGACACCCAGGACATGGCCTGGCCAAGGGTCCTGTATTCCTGGCCCCCTGGGCAAAGCAGCATGGCCTGGCTCCCCAGGGCCAGCCGCTGAAAGGTCAAATGATGCCAAGAGCAGCCAGGTGAGAGGGTTCAGAGACCTCAGAGGTGAGCCTCTCCTGAGACTCTTGAGTCACACCTGGTAGCCAACCAAGTCTAACGCTTTGGCTACACATCTTCCCAGCTGGTTGTGTGCACTTTACTGGCACCATAAGCAACTGTAGCAATAAACACTCCATCAATTGTATATTTTAACTGAAAATACTTTCTGGCCTAAAGTTGGCCTGTGTGTACCCATTTGTTCCTGAGTCTCAAGAAATGTTTTTGCCAAATGACTCCCCTCCTCCACCCCCTTCCCCATCACCTCCTACTGGATTAAGATCCACCCACATCAGTCCCCAGCAGGGTTATTTTGGTGGCCCCTCCAACCCATTCTCCCCACCAAGGGGCTCCTGGCCCCACAGAGGGAGAGGGGCAAATAGTCCTCTAACAACATTATTTTGGAGAGGATGAAGTTGGTGCTGAATAAGAGTGAGGATGCCTGGTGGATATGGGGGTACCAAGGACCTACAGAGAGGGGCAGAGTGTGGTGAGTTCATGAAGCACCTTCAGTGCCAAGTTAAAGAATTTGGACTTTACCCTGAAAGCTTGTGGTGGGGGACGGCAGACAGAGGGGCCAGGGGAAGGGTGGACATGGCAGGGACAGGGAAGATGGGTAGGAGGGGAATGGATGGCGGTCTCTGCCAGCGTTTAATCTCTTCCATCTGTGTTTACTATCACAACTCCTGCAAGGTGGTTCTAGGCACTGAGACACAGCAGGAAAACCTTGCCCTGAGTTAGGTTAGAGCTGATAGTTGGTGTGGGGAGGAGCTGAGGAGGAAGAATGGGGACACATAAGCAAGGAAATGTGTGCTGTGCACGGCTGCTGGGCCCACAACCTGTGGAGAGAAATCTCCAGGGTGGGAGGGGGTTCTGCCTGGTAGCGGGCATTGGAGCAGAGACCTGAAAGAGAGGATGAAGGGGCCAGGGGCTCCAGGGGAAGAGGGGGTGGAGAGGATGCAGGGAGAGCTGGGGCTGGGAGTGTGGCGGGCCGGGGTGGAAATGCAGACTGAGATGGTGGTGGAGGCAGTGGGTCATCTGCCTAAGCCTTCTGGAGTGTGGCCTTTGTGCATCTCAGGCACGTCACTGGGGACCACGTGGGTCCAGCTTAGGATGGTCACAAGAGTCTAGTGGCCAGGGAATGGCAGACAGGATCTGAGGAAGCTGCTTCTCACGGCACATGCCTGGAAGCACAGCCCTGGAAATGTCGGCTGCCAGGACAGGGTTCTGCCAGGTCAAGCTGGGTGTGTCCACACCGTTTGGTGATCAAGTGATGTCTGAAGCATCTGACCCAAGGAAGGGAAGGAAGCAGAATGAGATAAGGAAATTGCTCCCCAGAGGCCCTGAAGACAGGTGGAGCTGGGGACCTGAGCTGTGTGTGTGACAGAGAGTGTGCACGTTTGTGACAGTGTGTGACAGAGTGTGTGCAGGTGTGACAGAGAGAGGGGGTGGAAGGGAGGGAATCCCTTGCCAATGACCCCACCCCCACCCCAGGGCTCTGGCCTGCGCCCTCTGTCTGTCCTCCTTGCCAGCCCTGCTGCTTGTGTGGGCAGTGTCCTTCAGAGGTGCAGGGAAGGGACCCGCTTCCTCCCCACAGATAGCTAAAGGGAAACTATTGTCCCTCTACTGCACCAAGCCATCGGCATCCACCATCGGGAGGGGTTCTCTGGGCAGCCACCTGGGCACCCTGTAGTCCAACCCCATCCTGACACCCTCCACCTGGAGCTGGCACAGGGACCAGGGTTGGGACCCATGTTCACGCTCAGCACGGGCACCAGGGTCAGGACCCGTGTTCACGCTCAGCACGGGCACCAGGGTTGGGACCTGTGTTCACACTCAGCATGGGCACCAGGGTCGGGACCTGTGTTCACGCTCAGCACAGGCACCAGGGTCGGGACCCATGTTCACGCTCAGCACGGGCACCAGGGTTGGGACCTGTGTTCACACTCAGCGCAGGCATGGAGGCTGTGTATGAGAGGCATCCTTCAAGCAGGAAATGAAGGTCTGGTGAGGTACAGACCTCCCAACTTGGGGAAAGGCACTGGGAACAGCAAGAGATGGGGGCAGGTGACAGGAGCTGGCAGACGCCTCCTGCTCCCAGAGCCAGGCGTCTTCAGGACTGAGAGCACAAGGGGGGAGTGTGAACCACTCTGAACGGCTGGTGGAGGATATTCAGAAAGCAGAGGGAGAGTGAGGTGCAGGACCCAAAGGCAGGAAGGGCTAATCCGGCCTGGGCCTCGGCACCCACAGCGGGTCTGCCAGCCTGCCGATCTGCTTTAACTGCCCTCTCCCCACTCTCGGTGCACTTGGTTTCAGGTGGGTGGGAGACAGGCAGCCGGCCAGGCCAATGATCGAGTTAGGGCTGGTCACATGAACCGAGACCAAGCCCAGGGTCCTTGGATGGAACTCAGAAAAGCTGTCCCTTTACCCCAGGTGGCTGGCAGGCTTGGGCTGCTGCACCTGCTCTTCCCCTACAGTGAGAGAGCTGCCTGAGAGGGCAAGGTACTGCCTGAGTGTCCAGATCTAGCTATGCCTGAGGCTCTTCCATTACAGAAGCCAATATAAAGGTCCTTTTGTGGTTAAGCCAATTTGAGTTGTGTCACTAACATTCACCATGGAAACAATCCTAACTCCTGAGAAGTCAAAAGGGGAAGCCAAGGTGGAGGTTAAGTCCTTACAAGTTATTTTGTTCTCATAAAATGTTCATTAATCAATGAAGCCTTTCCCTAATTGTAGCTTGTCCCCAAGCATGCATGTCCTCAGAAAACATGACCCACCTTAGAGAGAATGAGAGTCATTGCTCCCGCCAAGGTTCAAGACTCTTTCCCTAAGGATTCTGAAGAACCACCTCACTGCATACTCTCCACCACTTCCCAGCCCACCTTCCAGAGACCTGCTGGCAGGGATCATGGTGCATCTGTGTGTAAAATTCCCCAAAGAGCTTCCCATCGCACCTGCGCTGGCCTCAGAACTCAGCACCTGCCCTGTGTGGCCCGGCGGTCCTCCAGGCTCATCTCTCGCAGCCTCCATCCTGCCACATTGGCATCTTTGAGAGGTCACGCTCGTTTCTGCCCCAGGGCGTCTCATAGGCTCTCTGCTGCCCCGCAGGCTTCCCTTCACGCCACCCAGCCTCGGGTCTCAGTTCACCGTCCTGTCTCAGAGAGGCTTTTCCCCCCTGAAGAAGGCTTTCTCTGCCACTGCCTTTGCAGAGTCCCGACTGCTTTCTTCACATGGTTTACACTCCTGTATTCACACTGAGTTTACCTGCTGTCTATAGCTCCATGGGGGTGGGACTCAGCCATCAGTAATGCTCCTCTGTGTGGTCTGGGGACGGCAGCATCAGCATCACCCAAGAGCTTGTTAGAAATGAGGGACATTGACCCAGCCACTGACTGGCAATCTTCAATGACTGGTGTGCACACTGAAGCTGGCAAATTTCAACTTGTAAGGGATCTCCCTCTGCTCAGAGATGCCTTCCCACTTAATCTCCTTGCTGAGAGAGGAGCCAGGGCTGCTGGCCTCTCTGTCTCTCTTTCTATCCTTCTTCCCTCCCCCCAGTAGCACTGATACTAACCAGGAAGGCTGCCAAGCACATGACAAAGGAGGCCATGCACAGTTCCTCAAAGAGCTGGGGCCCCAGGGGCTTACATGAGAGCCTTGAGGCCGGCATGCAGCCCATGAGGGAGCCCCTGGGGCTGGGACACAACAAGAGGCCAATTTTCTGGCACCTGCTGTGCCTGAGAGCTGGGCTGGAATGTCATGGGGCAGGGCCTGGCAGCAGTTCAGAGAGCACAGCCTTCCTCCCGGGCTCCTGTTCTCAGGCTCACACAAACCCAGGAAGGGCAGAGACAGGGATGTTTGCACAGCAGATAGACTCTCTCCACTCTGCCCGGCCAGAGTAGAGTCGAAAGAGCACGCTTGATTTTGGTTCAAGTTTGGGCCAGAGTCCTCCTTTGATCTGAGAGGCTTGTCTTATCCTGGGTTATTTATTTGTAAAAACCACCCAGTTTCCTACGACTTCAAATACACCTACAGGAAGCCATTGGCAGGTGGGTTCTACCGCACAGGCCTGTTTTACTGCCCTTGGTGCCACTGGCTCCCTGTGCTGGGGTCAGTTACCTAGATCCCTGCATGCAGGTGTGATTCGCAGCCCTGAGCCATGGAACAAAAGCCTGTGTTTTTTGGACAACGATAAGGCAAACAGGGAGGAGAGGCTGGAAACATGAGTGCTGAGTTTTAATCTGGAGAGACCTTGAACAAGGCTCCTCTGTGCCTCAGTTTCCCTCTGTAAGCTCAGACCCAGGGGAACGTGAATTTTAGTGCTTACTTAGGGGCCTTAAGATCTGTGACAGACATAAGCAAGAGTGATGGCTCCTGCTTGCATAAGTTCGCCTTCCAATTCTGACTTCTGGGACCCCTGACTCACCACTAGGGGACCCCAGGGCTCCACAGAATCCCTTTCCTTGCCAACCCAACACTTTCCTACAGAAATTTTTAAACATACAGCCAAGTTGAATGAATTTCACAGGAAACACTCACATACCCACCATCTAGACGCTATCAGTAACATTTTTTTATTTACCTTATCTCATATCTATCTATCCATCCATCCATTTTTCTATCCATTCAGAACTCAAGCTTAGTTTTTGATATGTTTCAAAAGGAAATGAATACACCATGAAACACTTCAGCATGCACATTATTAACTAGAATCCAATATTCATTTGTTTTATTTTTATCTTCTTGGGGTAAAATTTGCACGTAACGAAACATGCAGACCTTAAATGCCCATTTGTTGAGTTTTGACAAAAGCCTATGAATGTAACCCAGGCCCCGGTAGATAGAGAACATTATCATCACTCAGGAAGTCTCCTTGAGGCCCTTCCCAGTCAACTCCCCCCCTGAGACGCAACCACTCTTCCAGCTGAGCAATATCAGAAACATTCTGCACACCTTGCCTGGTCTGAATTTATATAAATGTAATGATCCATTATGTCCTTTCACTCAGCATGTTTGTGAGCTCCAGCCATGCTGCAGTGGGTATCAGAAGTTCACTTCTGATCATTGCTACGTAGTATGTAACTACATGAATACATCTACCACAGAACTGCCTTAATGCTACTCTTCTAGGGAACCCGAAACAGGTAGCATTTAGGAGTGAAAAAAGAGCACAAGTTTGTTATCAAAATGCAGCCAGACAAAGCTGTGCTTGTCGCTGTCCTTCTTGAACTAAGCAAGATGCTTTGGAGGCAGATGTCCTGGGTTCAAATCCCAGCCCCATAAGTTGTGCTTATGATAACAGAATAATGTCAGGAATGATGAGGGAAAGAAGGAAGTGGCCAGCAGAGTACCTGGCACGCAGCAAGTGTTCCATAAATGTCCCTGTAACTTAGTGAGGAGGAGCTTTTGCTTTTAAAAGATGGACATTTGGCCCACACGGACCACTCAGTGGCTCTGTGAGGCTGGGAAAGTCCCATACAATCTTTTTATAATAAGAGCGGCTTCATAATATGTTATGATATTATCTTGTGGATTTATTTTTCCTCTCCTTGTTTTTCTTTCTCTCCCCACTACCTCCCCTGCACCTTTTAGGCTAAGATTCCTCTTCTGCATGTTAGGCTATTAGTACCTTCTTCCTAATCAACATTTTGAGAGAATTCAAAGAAACGATATATACAAAGTGCTCTGGGAAGCACCTGGTATGCAGTCAGCTCTCTATAAAGTTATCTTCCATTGCTGGCTGTGCTCTGCAAAAGGGCAGAATGGAAACCCACACATTTTGCTGAAAGCGACTATGGATGCTCAAGGAGCTTCTGAGAGAGCCTTGCCCTGAGAAGTCAGGGCAACAGGCTCGTGGGTCAGCCTCGGGCTCCCTGCCCTCCAGATGCTATTAAAAATGGAATTCTTGAGGCAAGAGAATCACCTAAGCCCAAGAGCTGGAGGTTGCTGTGAGCTGTGATGCCACAGCAGTCTACTGAGGGCGACAAAGTGAGACTCTGTCTCTAAAAAAAAAAAAAATGGAATTCAAAGAGAGCAACTGCACAGTGCCTGGAGCTCCTGTGGGCCCTCGGCCTGGTCTCCCAGGGGCTGCGCTCACGCTTGGTTGATAGCCAAGAAGAGCCGCCTGGCAGTGAGCTGAGCCCCCGCCTCGGGCTCTGGCCGAGTTCGCTGAGCTGAGCTGTGGCCAGGATGCTGGCCTGGGATCAGTTCAAGTTGGCTGTGTTGCCTAAGATCTTCCAGAGAATTCAACTGGAAAAAGTTATTCCTTGCTTTTCACTATAAAATGGGAGAGTGTGGTCCGGGTTGAGAGAGGGGGTGGCACTGTCAGCTCAGGGAAAGTTACACTGGCTCACCAAGGGCCCCGGGTGAGGCCTGAGCCCAGATCTCTCTGACTCCAGCTTGTTCCTGCCTCTGACTGTCAGTGTGCTTCTGGGTGTTAAATTTGGGAACCGTGCTTCCAGCACCGTGGTGCAGGGAGGAACCTTGAAACCATTGATCTTATGAACTGCCTGAGGTCCCACAGTAAATATTCAAAGCCAGATCCCAACACAACCCAACATGCATGTGTGCATGAAGCAGTAGGCAGGACCATGCAAACTGTCCACGCTTAACTGTTTTGATCTACAAAAAAGTCAGTTCCATATGATTCAACCTAGCTGTTTATTCAGCCCTTCTTATGTATACACCATTGTCCTGGAATCTGAGAACTGCGGTGGAGGGTGATAGCAATGAGGAAATAGCCTCTGTCCTCAGACTGCATGTTCTGGAGCCTTTAGAGTCTAATCTCTCTGGATCTCTTGCTCAAGTAGCTCTGCCCCCTGCTATGAGATCCCCTCCATGTGAACTGGGTCCATTTCCTTCTTAGGGCTTCAGAGACCTCCACATTCTAAGACTCCCCCAATCTCTGCCTTGAGCCAAGGCTTCCACTCTGTTCGGGATGCTCTGTGGTCTTCCCTCTCCTCAGGATGGGACCTCTGGGGTCATTTTGTTCAACAGCATTCCCGACCCCTAGGCCAACTGCACTGGGCCAGGGGCACAAGTGACCAGAGCCAGCTGATTGTTTTCCTCCTGGTTCCAGTCCCTTCTTGTGACCTGGCTTTATTCCCTCCCGCCTTTGATGCTGAGAGACACCCCCTGGGTCCTTATAATAAATCCAACCCTCATGCTTTTTATTTTCCTTTGGCTAAATGTAGCTCAGCTTGGTTTCTATTCCTTGTGACCAAAAGTCTTAGTTCTTCAGCCCATATAGGAAGGATCTGATCTTTCTCTCCCTAGGCCATAAATGGGCATTGGAACTTTCAGACACAACAAGCACATTTTTTGCATGGACTTCTGTCCTATTCTCAATGCTGCTGCTGTGTGGCAACAGTCCCATCTCTGTGGCTAGGACTTTGTAAGAGCAGGATTGATTCCTCCGACACAGGAGTGAATTGCACAGCCCAGCCATGAAGAACTCGTGACTGTGGCACTGGTGGGGGTGGGCCAGGGGGTGGGGGGTGGGGGTGGGCTGTGCCTTCTGCCCCTCAGCTATTCAGGCTTGATTAGGACTGCTCTAAATTCAGTCCACCTTGGAACAAAGATGGAGAAGACCAAACAAACACCTTCCAGACTGTTAACAGGGTGCACACTTCATCTTCCTCCTCCAAGACTGAGCATGAGCTGAGCACCGCCTTGTCTGGCTGCTCCCCAGAGTCCTGACACAGACAGCAGAGGCGTGAACTCTTCTTTGAATGGGGACAAAAAAATTTTTTTAAAACCTTGTTTTAGTAGAAAAGACCATGCCAGAAGAAACGTCAGCAGGCTGAGTCAGAAGTCTCATGGCTTCACATGCCGTTGAGAACAATACTGCAGCTTTCACTACACAACTGATATTATTACTGCCTCTAGTCATTAATCATACCTCTCCAATTAGGACAAAAAATGGGAAGTAGTCACTGATTGCCAAAAAGTTCAAATCCTGGCTTAAATAATGTGCTTCAAGGGCCCTCTGTGCACCAGGCCTTGGGTTTTATGCTTACTATTCCGTTTAACTCTGACCACAACCCAGAGGCTATGCCATTTGTCCAAACTCACATCATCAGCAAGTGATGCACCTGTCCTGGCTCCACACGGCTGGGCTTTCAAGCCACTGTGTTTCCTCTGGCCACTCTGCTAAGGAGGGAACAGGCCCGTCAGAGGACAGCAGGGCCCTCAGACAGAGGCCCCTTCCTGCCATGCAAGCTTGGCCTCCTCCCTCTCCTGCTCCAGCCCTCCTCCCACCCTGGTGAAGCTCCACCTATGGCCTCCTGCCACCCAGTCATGGCTCCTTTCCACCTGACATTCCCAGTGACCTCCAGTCTCCTCTTCTTTCCAATGGGTCACCTACACTGCCACCAGAATAGTCTTTCTCAAAGGCAGATCTGGAATCTTACACCCTTGCCAAACCTAGGATGCTATAGGAGGTTCCTTAAGAAGTGGCCCCTGGATGCTGACCAAACCTCACCTCCTGCTACTCTCTGTCCCCCACTGTACCTTCTCACCTATGCCTGGCTACCTTCAATCACCAGAAGATCCTGCCCATCCAACATGAGCTCACGGCCTGTGCCTTTCCTGGCAGTGCTGTTTCTGCCTCAAAGGCTCTTCTCCAGCACCACTGCCTGGAGGGCCCCACTGCCTATCTGGCCTCTGATGGATTCCCAAGAGATTCTCATTTTGAAATTGCTTTATATAAAATAAAGAAGGACCATGAGGCAGGAACTGGGGTAGGGACAACATGTATATAACCAGCCATTGTTCCCGGCTTGCTCTCCTATAATGCTCACTACTGGGGGTCACACAGCTGACGGTCATGAAGATTCTCAGCCTTCTTCCTTGCTCCCACAGATAACATCACCCTCGTGGGCCCTAAGGCTAATTTTTGAGATGTCTTCCAGGCCCTGCATTCCTGTGGAGCAGCTGACCCACCCAGACCTGCAGCCCATACCAAGGAACTGACTCAACGAGTCTTGCGACCTCCACCCAAGAACAGACTGGGCAAAGACATTGTGTGCACCCCTGAGATTCTGCCTCAAACCCACCAAATAGCAGACCCAGTTGTCTTGCTTTTTGTCCACCAAACTATCTTTAAAAACCATTTCTCCCCCAACTTTTTTTTTTTTTTTGAGACAGAGTCTCACTATGTCACCCTCAGCAGAGTGCCATGGCATCACAGCTCACAGCAACCTGACTCTTGGGCTTAAATGATTCTCTTGCCTTAGCCTCCCAGTAGCGGGGACTATAGGCGCCCACCATAATGCCAGCTATTTTTTGGTTGTAGTTGTCATTGTTGTTTGGCAGGCCCAGGCTGGGTTTGAACCCACCAGTTCCGGTGGGTGTATGTGGCTGGCGCCCTAGCCACTGAGCTACAAGCGCTGAGCCTCTCCCAAATTTTCTGGGAGATGGATTTGAGAAGTTCCTCCTATCCCCTCACATGGCACCTATGAGGTTAAACTCTTTCCCTGCTATGACACCTATGGTCTCAAGGTATCAGCTTTCTCTTGCACAGCGTGCAATGAACATGGTTGGACTGTAACAACTTCCATCTCTATTTAACATGTGTCTATTATTATTATAGAATTTATTATTAACACATGGGTCTCCCTTGCTAGAACATGAACAACTAGAGGGCAAGGAGCCTCCTTTTCTTCCCTTCTCCATCTCTGCTCCAGGGCCTGACACAAAATAGGGATTTGGTACTTGGTTGTTTTCTGAATCATAAAATCAATGTTCAACAGATCAATAAACAAATGATTTATGTTAACTCTAAAAAGAACCATATGCAGAGAGGGATTAAGTTCATCAGCCAATAGCCAACAATGCCACCGCCTCCTCGCCCTCCCTGTTTGCTCCCAGGTCCTGCTGTGCAGGGGCAGTGGACCCCCAGGGCTGCCTGCCCACCTCTCCAGTAGGACTTGCTCCATGCACAGGGTCGTGGCTGGGGCTTCCATGGGGGTTGGCAGCACCCCAGCCCCAGCCCAGGTGACTGGGCACAGGTGAACCCCTGACTCAAGCCAGACCAGTGGGTCATTTCCCTGGGATCTTAGGCCTAGGGCTAGAGAGGGAGACTTGATGCCAGTCTCCTTGGTCTGGTGGAAGCTGCGTGACACAGGCAGAAGCCCTGTCAGTGCTGGAGGCCCACGGTCTGGATTTCCCACAGTTGGGTCTCTCAGTCCTACTAGGATTCTTGGGCCCTCAACTTCTCCTCTGGCTTACATTCGTTTTGAGTTGGGTTTCTGTCACGGACAACTCCAGAGCCCTGCTGAGCAAGGAGGTGAGCAGACAGATGTGGGAGAAAGACCAGGCCAGAGCTGCACGTTGCTCCTCTGGACCATGGGGGGACAGCTGTGGAGAGAAGGTTCCCTCCGCCCACCCTCAACTTCAGTGGTCCCAGGTAACATGGCTTCTCACTGACTCTTGGACCTGTCTCCCTGGAGAAATGCAAAGAATACGCCAATAAAGAAGCTGTCCTCACTCTTGCCTCAAATACGTGCCCCTAACTGGGAATCACTCCCAGTCAGCTCCCCCCAATAACACCCCTGCTCCACACACCCTCCCCAGACCCCGACCTGGCCCCACTCTGCCACCCCAACCTGGATAACCACAGCAGCTCCCACTCTCTCCCGCCCATCCTGCCAACTGAATCTTCTGGAAACATACACTCTTTACTTTCTGGTCTTGCTCAAAAGCCTGTGGTGCTGCCCTAATCTCTTGATGGCCTAGCAGAGGTTGGCCCTTACCTAAGTTCCCATGCCGGCGCCGCAGCAGGGCCACACACACTCAAGGCATCCAGTATTTCTGCCTCTCTGCCTTTCTCTGCTGGCTCAGTGCCCTGCCTGGACCCCCTTCCCCACTATTCAAATATTTTGCTTTCTTTGACATATTTCAATTCAGCTTCCCTTTTGAAAACCTCCCTCATCACAAGTTGACAGCCTGGTTCCTGGTTGCCCTCTAGCATGCACGCCTCCTCTCCCTCTCTCTGGGGCTCACTCCACTCAACCACACTTGACTTTCTAATTAAGAGAAGCCCCACCTGTCCTTCCTGACCCCTGTCTACTGCATTCATTTAGTACATGAGCAACTGAAGCTGGGCCAAGGAGGCCAGTGACCTGGGAGTTCACAAGTCAATGGCAGATGATAATTGATCCTGCCACGTGAAGGGGTGAGCAGGACAGCACGGCCAGGCTGACTCAGGGGTTATGGCTGAGGTGGCGGGTGGGCCCCTGGCCAAGGCAATGTGGAGCAGAACTCCCAGCTGGTGAGAAGACCCTTCTGAGTCTGAGCTTCTGTTGGTGGCCAGATGTAGAGGAGCTTTGGGGGTAGCCTAGGTGGGGCCAGAGATCAGGAGAGAGGTGTGGGCTGTGCACACAGCTTAAAGAGGTCCCTGAAGCCATGGTGTGAGCACACGTGTATGAGGAGAGCTCATCAGGGGACACACTGACTGTGAAGAGGCTAGGGGCTGAGCGCCAGGAGCACAGACAAGATTCAGCTGGGGCGACCCTGAAAGTCCACTTGTCCCCTGTGGTGCCGCTTTCAGAAGGTGGGGAGACCTGCCTTTGGGGCATAGCTTCCCGCACCCCCCTCCCACCTGGGAGCCCCTTCCCGTCTGTGGGCAGGCTGCAACATTGGAGCCAGCAAAGCCGTCAGAGCATTTGAAGTTCCTATCTGGCACACAGGGGGGTGGCAGCCAGCTGCCGGAAGCTGGCTTCCAGTCAGGCCCCACACCTGCCCCATCAGGTGCTCACCTTCCCCTGCCCCCGGCAGCTGCCCACACAGCCGGCACTCCTATGGGCCCTCTGAGGGTTCACCCTCCCAGGAACATCAAGAGGTGGTTTCCTTCCTTTGTTGCTGATGCCTGTTACCCCAGGAGACACTCCATACACAGGGAGACGGCAACTGAATTTCTCTCTCCCGAGAAACACCAGCCACGGCACGTGTCCAGGACAAGGAGAGAAGGCCCACAGGCTTGAGTCTTGGAAGGCTGAGGCTCTGCCCTTCCTCACCAGCTATTCTGGAGCCAACAGGCCTGTAACTGTGTCACAAGGTGTCAAGTGGGTTTTCTGAGGCCACTGCAACATGTCAGAGCATGGGGCAGAAATAGCTAAGGGGTGGCTGTTCAAAAACGAACCTCTCTTTGGCCCCTTCCCAGAACTGTGGGGCACGAGTGGCTTCTCTGTAGAGAAAAGGCTGGTGGAGGCCAGGAGGCCAGAATCAGAAGAGTTGGAGTGGCTTGTGGAAGCCACAGCAAGAAGACACTGCCTCATCCCTGCTGACTGAGTGGTATCCTGCAAGGCTCCTTGTCAGCCCTTTTTGCACCTTCTGGTAAATTATCCAATTCCTGTTTTATCTGGTTATCTCTTTCTCAATTGCCTGAAGATCGTTTCCCTTCAGCCTTCCATGTTTGAGCACAAAGCTGTATGGCTTACTCTCGGGGATAAAGTCCCTGCTGGAGGTATTTGAGAAGTGCTGGACAGCTGGGCATGGTGGCATCACAGTGTCACTGAAAATGTGGGACGGAGTCCCAGGAAGGGTGGTGCACCTCCGCTGCCTGCCATTGTCCCATCATCTGTGGTAGCACCATCTTCTCCTTGACCCTCTGAGCAAGCCCACAGTTTTCCAGGCTGCAAGAAGACAGCCTCTGCATCGGTCTTCTGAGCCCTCGGAATGAGGACCGGTCTTTACAATGGCCACTGACCATCAGAGGCACCTTGCTGCAGTGGATGAAACACCTGGACTCCGATTCCAAGGGCCCAGGTGGCACTCAGATGAAAGATTTGATCTCCACACTGGACTTACTGCCCAGCAGCCACTGAGCTCTCTGTCTCTTCACAAAGTGGTGGAGCCACTGTGGATTCAGACCCCAGCCCACCCTCCAGGAGTTCCCAGTTCCCAGTTGCTTCCTTGATAGTGTTTTCCTCTCCTAGAGCCTGAAGTCCACTCCTCACAGGTTTCCACAAGCTGTCTATGGACCACCTGAAAACTCTAAAATACACAAATTCCTAAGCCAGGAGTGTCCAACCTATAGCCCACCAGCCACAGGCTGATTTTGTGAGGATCTTTTTGCTTATCTGTTGTGTCATATCACAAAAAGTATGCACAGGTCTTTTTGTTTTTTCCTTTTGCTCATTAGCTTATGTTAGCATCTGTGTGTTTAATGTGTGATCCAAGACAACTCTTACTCTTCCAATGCGCAGCATCGGACTCCTAAGCCTTCCCAAGAGATCTTGACTCTGGATGTTCTGGGATGGGACCTAGGACTGGACCATGTTCTTGGGGCTTCTCGTGCACAGCCAACATCTGGAGGACACTGACTGTCTCCCCAAGTCTTTTCCCTGGAGCAGGAGTGATTCTTGGGCTTTATTTAGTGTTGGCAGCTGAGTTGCTGAGCCAAGATTTAGGACTTCATACCCACAGGAAGCTTCCTTTTCATTTCAGCTGCCTGAGACCTTTCAGATCTTGAGCTTGTCGCCCAAATGCTCCCCCACCAAGTGGCATCAGGACCCTCAGCAGGTAGGCCTTCCTTACTTTCTTCCAAGTCTGAGATAAGAGATAACCTGGTCTCTAAGCTGCCATGGGCACCAAACAGCAACTTTGCCCGATGCTCTGTTAATGTCCATCCTGGGGAGGATTTGTACCAACCCATGGAGGAGACAAGCTGTGTGCATCCTGTCTGAATACTAATTCCATCGGCAAGACAGCTGCCCCAGACCAACAACTGTGACCGTGACCAGCAGAGGATGAGCACCACCTGGCAAGTTAAATCTGAGTGTCCTCAGCCTTTGCTATGTTGGGAAACAGTCTGGCAATTCCTCACACTGCTGATGACAGAGTCACCACGTGACCCATCAGTTCCACTCGTAGGTGTGTACCTAAAGGAAGCAAAACCATCTGTCCACACAAAAACTTGCATATGAAAGTGCATGGTAACATTATTCATAACAGATAAAGAACAGAAACAACCAAAGTGTCCATCAACTGATGACTGGATAAATAACCATAGCATATCCATCCATACCATATACTCAGCCATAGAAAGGAATGAAGGATGGTAGGTGCATTTTACCCACAGAGGATCTTCCAAGACCCCTGGGGATGCCTGAAACCTCAGTTCCTAACCTTGTATACAGATGACTCTTGAACATCATGGGGCTTAGGGGGCAAATCCCTGACCCCTGCCACACATCCACCTATAAATTTTGACTCTCCCCAAATTTAACTACTAATAACCTACTGCTCCCCAGAAGCCGTACAAGAGCATACACAGTTGATTAACATATATCTTATATGTTATATATATGTTATGTACTGTATTCTTATAATAATATAAACTATAGGAAAGAAAATGGTAGTACGGAAGCTGAAAGGAAGAGAAAATGTATTTACTATTCATCAAGGAGAAGTGGTCATGATAGAGGTCCCCAACCCCGTGGCCTTCAGGTTGCTGTCCTGGGTTGGCAAGGCAGAAGATACAGAGGAGGGGGGAGGGGAAGCAGGAGCCACAGGTACACTCAGTAGAACACTTACTGAGAAAACTCTGGCCAGGCGGGGTGGCTCACAACTACAACTCTGGGAAGCTGAGGAGGCTGGATCGCCTGAGCTCAGGAGTTCAACTCCACCCTGAGCAAGAGTGAGATCCCATCTCTATTAAACATAGAAAAATTAGCCGGGCATCATGATGGGCACCTGTAGTCCCAGATACTCAGAAGGCTGAGGCCAGAGGGTCTCCTGAGCTCAAGAATTTGAGGTTTCTATGAGCTATGACACCAAGACCCTCTAAAGTGAGACTGCCTCAAAAAAAAAAAAAAAAACCTACATGTAAGTGGATCCACAAAGTTTGAACCCATATAGTCCAAGTTAAACTATGATTTTCCCTATAGATACATACCTCTGAGAAAGTTTAATTTATAAATTAGACATAGTAAAAGATAAACATCAATAAACAATAATAAAATAGGACATTGTAACAATATGCCAGCATCACTACCCTTGTATTAGGGCCATTATAATGTAAAATAAGGGTATTTTATAACATAAATAAGTCCTTGGATACCTCCATAGTCTATCTGGTCACCCAGAAAGCTACTAACTAACTAACTAGTGAGTGGATCGTGGAAACGCTGGACAAAGAGGTGATTCATGTCCTCAGTGGGATGGAGTGAAGTGGCATGAGATTTCATCATGCTAGTCAGAACAGCGCAAAATTTAAAACTTACAAATTGCTTATTTCTGGAATTGTCTATTTGATACTTTCGTATCATGGTTGCTGATTAAGGGTAACTGAAGTTACAGAGAGTGACACTGCAGATGAGGGAGGGGCTATGTACTGATTCGTGCTCCAACACAGCCCAACCTTGAACATATCATGCTATGTGAAGGCAGCCAGACGTAAGAGAACACACCTATGTGATCCCACTGCTGTGACATCTCCAGAATGGGCAGAGCACAGAGACAGACGGCATCTTCATGGCTGCTACGGGGTGGGGAGGAGGGAATGAAGAGTGACTGCTTATGGGTAGGGAGCCTGCTAATTGGGGTGATGGATTGTCCTAAAAATAGATAGGGGTGTAAGAAACATATGAAAAACGCTCAACATCACTAATCATCTGGAAAATGCAAATTAAAACCACAATGAGATACCATCTTACCCCTCAGATTTGCCATTATTAAAAGTCAAAAAACAATAAATGGATGCAGAGAAAAAGGAACGTTGGCACAGTCAGTGGGATTGCGAGAGCAGTATGGGGATTCCTCAAAGAAATGAATGTAGACCTACCATTTGATACAGTAGTCCCACTTCTGGGAACCTGCTCAAAGGCAATGAAGTTGTATTTTCAAAAAGACTCCTGCACTCGAATGTTTATTATAGCACAATCCACAATTGCAAAGATGAGGAATCAACGTAAGTGTCCTTCAACCCATGAGTGGATAGAGAAAATGTGGTGTACGTGAATACCGTGGAGTACTGTGATGGAGCCATTAAAAGGAAGGAAATAATGTCATTTGCAGCAATGTGGAGGGAACTGGAGAACAGTATCCTAAGTCAAGTATCTCAGGAATGAAAAACCAAACATTACATGTTCTCACTAATAAGTGGGAGCTAAGCCCTGAGTGTACATGGGCGCAAAGCAACACGAGGACATGAGAAGGCAAAGAAGGAGGACTGTGGGGGCGCGGGGCGAAAACTTACCTGCTAGGTACAACAAACACTATTCTGGTGACAGACACACCCAAAGCCCTGACTTAAGCATTACACAAGGTACCCATGTAACAAAAACACTTGTACCCCCTTAATTACTATTTGGAAATTAAAATAAAAAAGATAAAAAATGGTGCACCTAAAAAAATTGTTTTAAAAAGATAGTGGTAGTAACGTTGGGTGCTCAACTCTGTGAATATACTAAACACTACTTAATAATATATTTTAAAAGAATAAATTGTGTGATATGTCCATTATATCTCAATAAAAGTATCAAAGAAGAAAATACAGGCCCTGACACTTGTTTTCTACGTGCCCCTAAGTCACTGAGCCCTGCTGAGACTCCATGTTCTCATCTGTGAAGTGGGTGCACAAAGACCATGAGGACTGGATTAGAGAGTGCTTGTAAGTCACACGATGCCCTCTGAGCCCACAGGACATACTAGCAAGTGTTATCACTGTCAATGCTTGTCATCATCACAAGAAGCCATGGAGATCCACGTGAGTTACTGCAGTATCATAATCCTCTCAACAGCACAGCCTGGTGAGTTATTCTGCGCAATTCTGCTGCTGTTCACAAGGGAAGACACTCAACTCAAAAAGATGATCATGGTCCTACACCTAGTAAGCATCTGAATCAAGATCCTAGCCTTGCTTTGCCTCATTCCAAAGTCTATGATTCATTCATCCATTCATTCATCCATTCCACAAGTGCTAATGGGCACCTACCACATGCCAGCACTGGGCCAGGCTCTGGGGAACCAATGTTCTATGTAACAGCCATGTCCCCTGTGTCCTCAGAGCTTCCTGGGGGTGGCCAGTCATCATCAGTCATCACAACAAGTGCATGATCACAAGCACGGCAGTGAATTACGTTAAGCATATGGACACGGTGCCCTGAAAGAGTGTTAAGGGGAGACGCAGCCTTCCACTGGGAAGGGGTGGGCAGGGCTGTCTGTCTCAGAAAATGTGGAGACCTACAAGGTAGGTAAGTGTGACTGTCCCAGGGGGATGGAGGGGAGCAGTGATCTAATTGGCCGAGTGACTGCAAGGGAACAAATGAGCACGTCCCCTACCAGCCTGTGTGCAGAAGCTTATGTGAGTAGGGGCGGCATCAAGCTCCATACCAGAAACGGTCTGGAACTGATACTGCAAAACCTTTGTATAAACCCCCTTTCATGGCCACCCTTTCTGGATATGTCTTTTTCCCTCTGCCCCCTGGCCTGGCCTGCAGCAAAACAGTTGGGGATCTAAGCTGACCTGGGTGTGTAAAAGGTGTGTAAAAGCTGCCTCCTCACCCTGGAGGGAAGGTTTCAGGGTGGAGGTGGGTGCAGCAGAGGGCATGCCCACCAGGACAGGGTCAGGCAGGAGGTGCAGTGGGGTGTTAGGAATGGGGTGTGTCAGAGGGACTCTCCCAGATCTGGGTGGTGAAGGCAGGAGAGCAGGTCTCATTCTGTCTGCGAGTTTCACAGGCTGCCATGTGTCATGGCACGAGACCTGGGCCTCAGCCCGCTCCTGTTTTCTCCTGTCTAATTTGGTCCCACCCGGTGACTCAATCTAGCTCACCAACAGGACTTTCTACCTCAGTTATGGTCGGCCCGCCCCCACCCAGGCCATGGCCCGAGTTACTGTGAAAATATTAAAGGCTGGTATGCGTGCTGCTCAGATACCACTAAAGCAAAATCTGTCCTGGGCAAAGACCCAGGAGAAAGAGGACAGAGACCTGGAGTGAAGGGGAGGTGACCACCAGCATCTCCCACATGGGCTGAATGGGACACCAATGGTGGTTGCTGAAGTGCACCATCAGGTTGCCCTGACTGCCCGCACTGTGAGAGTACCGTATTTGCTCAATACGCTTCTCAAAAGTATTCCTTGTCAAACATTAGCTTCATCCCCATCAAATGACTCTCAAATCACTGGTTACACATAAAAAGTTTTAGGTTTATCATATATTAGTTTTTTAAAATCATTTCCCAAATCACTTTCAGGAACATGCAGGATTTGGAGGTCCTCCTCACACTGAAAAATGAATGAGAACTGGACATGCCGTGTGCCAGGTCCGGGGGCCCTGAGCCCCGCGGGCACCCTGCTCTCCTCACCAAGGCTTTCTTCTGCTCCCTACCCCATCTTTGCTCCTTTCTGCAGCAGCCATGGACGTTTTTAGCACTGCTACTATGTGGGCCTGGCCATGTCCTTTCAGGCAAAGGGGGGATGGGACACAGGAGGCAGGGGGCAGGCCTGCGTGGATGCTGTGGAGCAGCTGGTCAGGTCCAACTGGCTTAGGGAGCCTCAGCTGAAATGAGCACACCTTCCTCTCTGGGCTGCCACAGTCCTGTGAGTCATCATGGGGGGGGGGGGGGGGGCGGTTTTATTAACACAAACCAACCCCCGGGGCATTGGCCACCCCAAAAGCTCACTGAGGAATGCGCGGGGCAAATTTGGC
>CAUYPK010083789.1:0-23106 GCA_963574355.1 Loris lydekkerianus | reverse complement strand
GATATTTGCATATTTTGAATCAGACAAAAGCTTGATAACTAGGATCTATAGAGAACTCAAATTAATCCACATGAAAAAAGCCAACAATCCCATATATCAATGGGCAAGAGACATGAATAGAACCTTCTCTAAAGAAGAAAGACGAATGGCTAACAAACATATGAAAAATGTCTATTTATTAAAGAAATGCAAATCAAAACCACCCTGAGATACCATCTAACCCCAGTGAGAATGGCTCACACCACAAAATCTCAAAACTGCAGATGCTGGCATGGATGTGGAGAGAAGGGAACACTTTTACACTGCGGGTGGGACTGTAAACTAATACAACCTTTTTTGAAGGAAGTATGGAGAAATCCGAAAGAACTCAAGCTAGACCTCCCATTTGATCCTGCAATCCCATTACTGGGCATCTACCCAGAAGGACAAAAAAATCCTTTTATCATAAGGATACTTGCATTAGACTGTTTATTGCAGCTCAATTTACAATTGCCAAAATGTGGAAACAGACTAAATGCCCACCAACCTAGGAATGGATTAACAAGCTGTGGTATATGTACACCATGGAATACTATTCAGCCATTAAAAAAATGGAGACTTTACATCCTTTGTATTAACCTGGATGGAAGTGGAACACACATTATTTTTAGAAAAGCTTCACAATAATGGAGAAGCATGAATCCTATGTACTCAATTTTAATATGAGGACAATTAAGGACAGGGTGGGGGTGGGGGAAGGGGAGAACACAGAGAGAAAGGAGGAGGGAGGGGTGTGGAAAGGAAGAGCAGAGAGAGGGAAGGAGGGAGGGGGGTGGGGCCTTGGTGTGTGCCACACCTTTGGGGGGCAAGACACAATTGCAAGAGGGACTTTGCCTAACAAATGCAATTAGTGTAACCTGGTCTTTTGTACCCTCAATGAATCCCCAACAATAAAAACAAGAACAACAACAACAACAACAACAACAACAACAACAACAACCACAAAAAGACATTAGGAATGGCCACATGCATATGCCTTTTGATCAGGAGCTATAAGAGGCTATGTGTGGTCTGCCACATTCTCTTTTCCATCCAGTTTCTGGTAGCAATGCTCCATGTAGCTGTCTCTACCTCAGGAGAGCACCGTGCATGTAGACCACTGTCCCCAGCTGATGCATGAGAGGTGGATGACATGAACCAGAAGCAGAAGCCTTGCTCAACTACTTATAGTTCAGATTGTCTAGGATCATAACATAGCCTATTCTATTTTGATAAAATGCCCAGTGGCCAAATTTTTGTGAGGTTGATCCTCAAATAACAACATAATGTCTGTACTTTCAGTATTAGAGTACACAATCCCATGGTAATCGATATGTAGCAAAAGCTTGTTTGCAAGAAATAATAATTACTCACTCTTCCCGCTACTCTGAAGTAACTAAACTAAGGCACACTATCATCAGAGTGCTATGTACTTGTGCTACACTGGCTGGGCCCTTACAGAATTTCCTAAACTGGATTTTAGTGTCATGCCATCAGCCCTCACTGATGACTGTTTGAGGAAATATCCCTAAGAAACTCATTATTGCATTTGTTAGAGTAACATGAAAGCACCACACAGTTGTCTGTTTATGAGAATCTAGGGCTCAGAAAGAGGAATGTCTATGCTAGAAGGGGTTTGCCTTCACCTCAGGGAAGTTCTCAATCATTTAGCTACTTTCCACTTTGTGCTGGCTATTAGCAAGTTCCAAGTCAAATGTGTGGATCTTTTCTGGTCAAGTTATGAAACCACAAAACCATATAGGTTAGATCTAGGGAATTCACCAGTTGTCATTATTTTTTCTTACCAAAATTTTCTTTCCCTTTTTATTTCTGCACTAAATTGTACTATGTTTTAATTTCTGATCTATTTTTATTATTTTGTTGTTCTACAGATAAACTATAGCTACAGCTACATTCTCTACCAGTGGTTCTCAACCTTCCTAAGGCCACGAACCTTTAATATAGTCCTCATGTTGTGGTGATCCCCAACCATAAAATTATTTGCATTGCTACTTCATAACTGTAATTTTTCTACTGTTATAAATCATAATGTAAATATCTGATATGCAGGATGTATTTTCATTGTTACAAAGGGGTTGCGACCCACAGGTTGAGAACCAGTGCTCTATACTATATGTCTATCTCCTCTAAACTTTAAAAAAACCCTATTTTGTAATTTCTGAATTATTTTTGCGATTTTTAGAAGATTTCCATATGTTTTCCTAAACCCTTATTTTATGTGTACATACCACAGAATAAAAACGAAATCAGTCATAAGTGTAGCTTTTTTCAGAGTTATTCGGTATTTTGACTGACAAGATTCCACCTACATTTTGAGAGTCCATAGCAATAAATGGTATTGTATTAATACAGGTCTATATATGTGCAATATGTGCATATACATACATGTATATAGCCTGTTAACTTTTGTTTCACCAAAATATAATGAGTGCTCAAAAATTACCTTCTTCTGTACCTGTTTTTCCATATTATTATTTAGCCATCCTGCTGTTGGATGAGATTAGGAGTATACCATTGGTATACTATGACTATCTATCACTTTAGCAGGACAGATCTTCCTGAGCTGGAGTTTCCTTTTTGGAATATAATTTTAGAATGATCTCTGTATGGCTTAATGGCTTTACAGAATATTGTTCTTCAGGTAATGTTTGGCCAGCATATCTTATTCTCCTAATGCTAATTGCTATAAACATTTTCTGCAATTCCTCTTTGATGGTTATTTTCAGAAGTATATATACCATGTAACAGAAGTTACCCTGTGACTGGCTATGGTGGGACTATAGCATTTAAAGACAAATCACAATTTTGCGTTATATAGAGAGCTTTACCAGGTTTTCGGAGAGATGCAAAATAGTTTAATGTTGTTTGATTGCTTAAAATGTATCAGGTAGTGTGTTGGAACACAAAGAAAACTAAGATCCCATGTGCTGTGAAGGAATGTACAGTTAATGAAGGGGATAAACCTGAGTCTAAGTCATTTCAATAGAATGACAAGGGTGTCTTGGGAGAGGGATATGCACAGGTGATAGTGCCCAATAATGAGAAAATGTCTTGATGAGAAAAGACTTGAATGAGCCTTAAAAGACAAGTAGAAATTATCTAGTTGAAGAAAAGGGGGTAGGTTTTTGCATGAGATGTATACAAAGGCATAAAGGTGGGCGGGATAGTTTTATAACTGCGGGAAGGCACAGGTGCTGTCACATTTGCTGAGGTACAAAGTAGAGAGTGGTAACAGAGAGGCTGAATATGAAGGCCTGAGATACCACACTACGGAGCTAAGACTTCATTCTACAGTTAAGATGCCACTGAAGGGTTTTAAGCAGCAGAAGGACATAGTTATATTTATGTTTGAAAACTGACCGTGGCAATTATGTGGAAAATGGATGGAACTGAACTAAAAGGTGCCAAAAAAATAAAGATGAGAGAAACCAAAGGGCCTTGGAAAGTCCATGCTGAAATGGACTTTGAATTGTATGTAACCTTGGTAGGCAAAGAAGTAAGTAGATAGCCTCTATTCACTGGAAATGATCTTATTTAAAGCATAAGGGAAGTATAAAAATGAGTTCTTTTCCAGAAAAAGACTGTTTCTGAATTTGCCTGCATTCATGCTAAGGAGTTATTTCTATAGGCTTGGAATTCTGTGCTTAGAAACAGAGCAGAATAGACTCCTGAATGTGGTTGAATCCAGTAGGGACTTTAGATCATATATCACACAGATTCTTTCCATTAAAAATGAAAAACAGAACAGAAAATATATAGATAGTTATCATCAGTCTCATCAAAATAAGAGCTAACGCTTACACAATGTCTATCACGTGTTAGGCATTATTCTAGTTTTACTCAGCAGCAGAGTTAATATGCCTTTTCTGTTGACTCTGGGCGTGATAGGGATCTAGGCACCTTTGATGATGGATTTTAAGATGGTGCTCACCATCAACGCTAGTTAACCAGCGGCAGGGGAGGCTCCACATATTTAGGAAAAGGTAGGATGCTTGGGCAGCCACTCTGCCACACTAATTCATTTATTCTGTCTTTCACTCACTCACTTATTCAACAAATATTTGAATTCATGAGATAGTCACTGTGCTAAACAAAGGATAATAAATTAGTAAATAAAAATTGTAGTAAAATGAATTGAAACCAAATGAAGCAGAGATCCTATAAATTAGTAAACAAATTGATACTATTTAAAAATTGTTATAAAAGTGACTGAAGAAAGAAGTAGCATGCAAAACCAGAAAATGATAGTGAGAGAGGGTGGACCGAGGCCTCCCTGAGGGTGACACGGATTACAGGACAGAAGCTGGTCTTCAGGGGAGTGAGGAGCAGTGGACAATAACTGCAGGCTAAGATAACAGCATGTCTATTTGTAGGAGGAGGTTGGTACAAGGAACTGGGAAGAAATCAAAATACCAGAAAAGTCTCTCTTTAATATTAACATATTAGAGATTTTGAATTCTGTTTTAGTAAGAGAGCTAACGTCCTTTGCTCAGGCAGACTGCACTTTTCTCCCACTTCTAGTCTTTTCCACTCTTAATAATGCAGAATCTATTACAAGAACAAAGAACCGCATGTCCACAGATACTTAGATATCTATGCTAAAGGTTAGGATTTTTGATTAATGCTACAGTAGAACTGAATTCAATTTTGATTTTTATATATTTTATTGGTTTTTTCCCACAAAGGATTTAAAAATGACCTTCCCTGAAACTTTATCAAAGTATAAAAGCTCTGCCCTCTTGACAGCACTATATACCACTGAAATTTTTTTTTATAAGTGGCTTAGGAACTGTCTCTGGCATTGCTGGGTAATCCTATGTGTTAAGTGCCCTTGTTTGTAAAGTCAACTGAATACTCTGCCATACCAGGGTCTATAGAGTGAGATGCTATAAATACCACAGCACCTTTATATATGACACAAGGAAGAAAAAGAAAATGTATCAATTACATGCTCATATGAATGATGAAACACAAATATAGTCTAGCAAGGGGGAGGGGTGAGAAAGGAGGAGGCAGGGGAGGTTAGGGAGGGGGGAGGGTGATTGGCTGGAGAAGGGGGATTGGCTGGATCTCACTTAATGTGAGAAATGTGAGGGTATTCAGCACGTCCCCTGGGTGAAGGGCTCTTCTACAACTTGAACTGTACCTTAGCAGTGAGAACAATGTAACCTAACAATTTGTACCCTCTTATTAATTTGAAATTTAAAAACATGAACATAAGTCGAAGTTTTTCCTTGCTTGAAATTTACTTAAGGTCTGTTTCCTTGGCAGCAGTGGGGGTCCTGGATATAGACCATGTCCTTGGGAGTTACCACCTTGGGCCTCTTAATTTGCTCAATGTATTCTTTGCAGGCTAGTTCCCATGTTGAAAACCTACCAACTGTACAGTGCATCAATGCCCAGCAGGGACATGACAAACAAGCCAGCTTATTTCCTGTCTCTGGAGGACTACCAAACTGCCAAGTGGCCCACCTTGACCCTTAGTCACTGTGCTGTCACCAGAGCGACTCTGTCAACGTGGTTCTAAATTATAGGCTTGGGTCAGAATCTATTGTCACCTTGGTCCACCCTACATAGGAAAATCTATGCAAAATGCTTAGCACATGGTAATTGTTCAGTACATGGAAATTTTCTCCCCTCTCAAGGGTCCTGAGAAAGGTGGTTTACTGTGACAACACCCTGGCTATATCTAATTTAATCTGCTCTCCTATTAGCTATCAGATTGGTCTGAGGTTACATAAGCTTATCTCTGCCTCAGGGGAAGCTTAAAATAGTCTGAGATTCAGGCATTCCTGCTTGGGGACTAACCTTTGGTTAGACTGTCTCATCACAAGAAGCAGGAATTAGAGCCTGTAATCTTCCAGGGCACAGGGTGTGTTTTATGGTAGCACTCAGGAGAACAATAACGAGTAACAGATTTGCTTTGGAGGCAGAAGCTTTACAGACTCAGCAACAGTTCCTTGGTACTTGGTGTATGCAGGGAAAGACAAACAGTCTGCGAGTGCTGGGAGTGCCAAGGACAAGCAGGGCAGTGTCAGGAGATGAGAGGAAAGGGAAACAGTGGCTAGCCTTGGAGTTCAAACCCTGGCCTGCTACTCATCAGCTATGCAAGCCTGGCAGCTTCTTTTATAGTGTTTGTTCTGTCTTCTACACACTAGAATGGGAACTATGATTTTCACAGGTAATTAGGACAATGCATGAGACAGTGGCAGGCACCCTCATCAATCTAATTTGCAGGTTCCAATGTGACCTATTTGGGCTACTTGTGTGGGGAATATTCATCCTGACTGCAGCACCCTAGCCAGAGCTACCTTCCCAAGGCTGTTTTAGGAAGGGGCGCCAGGCAGAATTAAGCTCTAGGGAGATAGTAACAGGGAAAACACAAGCCTTCTCTGGTGCAAACTGTGATTAACTGAGTAAGAGAGAGACAATAAAGAGGTAAGTATATCAAGATATAATTTCAAATTATTATGAAGGAAAAAAAACTAGGTTTAATGATAAAAGATAATGGAAAGAGATTTGCGATAAGATGGTCATGAAGGGTCCCTCTGAAGAAAGTGGCATTTGAGCTGAGACTTGAAGGATGAGAGGAATGTTACAGCCCTCTAGTGAGTGCATCCCTGCAGTGCAGCATCCCTGTGAGAAATCCCCTCATGGGCTGGCACGATCAGCATCCCCCCAATCCCCAAATGTCATCACCTGGGGGGTTTCAACAGTCTATCTCGCCTGTGGCTCTTTCTGGCCTCCACTTCCTTCCAGAAACTATTTCCATAAAGCATTTAGGTGCATGATAAACTGATACCAATGTGCACTGTGTAACTTTGAGTCTTGAAGCACTCAGAAACGTGGCCTGATGCCAAACACAGCTGGAGACCTCCAAGCAAACTGCTTCCAGAGAAATGAAATGTCTAAAGATTCTCAGATTAATTTGATCTCACACAGCAACCTCATTTTTTTCTCCCATTCTTCTACCTTGCAGCAGTTTCATTTATATGCCAATAAGTTGCCCTGTGCAATCACTTTGCAATTGTAAATGTTCATTTATTGGTCACTTCACCCTGTGTATACCTCTCCAAGATTCAAATGCATATGTCTGCCCAAACCAGTTCTATGGGTCAGCAAAGAAAACAGAGAAAATCTACCAGTATTCATGGTTCAATTCCAAACGAATAAATAAAAACTTGATCATTCAGTTAAGACGGATTATCTCAATAAATCACTGTGTAAAGGTTACATGTGTCACATTCTTCAGTAATTCAATAAGGGTCTTGTGTGACTTTCTTTCAGAATTTAAAAGTGATAGGAATTCAATTTATGCTCTTATTTCTTCCTTTTCCCTGCCAAAAGGTGTGTCGTTATCCCCAGATATTTTGAAAAAGTGAAAGCAGATCATCAAATTAAAGGCAAATATCATTCTAAAATCCAACGAAGGTCTGACACAAGCACTTCTTTCAATATTTACCTGCAGTATATATAGATTCTAATTTTATAAAGTACAGGTTTTCAAAGAAGTTCCCAGCTCTCAGCAAACCAAATTCAATTACAGTGATGATTACCACAGACCACAAGCTCAGTTATTAGCAGAGTAAAGCATGAGAACTCAAACACTTCTCTGTCACATCTGTCTTGATGACATGGTACTAATCATCAGGTTCATGTGTAACTGAAATGAAAATTCACAAATGTCTCATCTTCTGAAACAAACAGATTGTGTTTTTTTTCTTTAAAAAAAAAAATCTGGTTAATCATATGCTAAATGAAATCAAGTGAAGGCAATCAACCTGCTGGGCTCAAAGCCTTCCCCTCTGAGCTCACCGTCCACCACTCTGCCCCTTTCCCACTGTGCTCCAAGCTTTTGTTCTGCTCATGGCTTTTGCACTCCCCATTGTTGCTTAGATGCTATTGCAATGGGCGTTTAGGAAAGTGGCTACTTCCCTTCAGTCACAGTTTATGTCACATGTCACTTCTGCAGAGTGGTCTTCTAAGTTTGCCTCAACCCACATCCTTCTCTTGTTTTGTATTCTTCATATTATCTGCATTTTTTTATTTGTTAATTTTTTCTTCTGTCTCCTCTACTACAAAATAAGCTCCATGGAAGCAGAGGTCTTGGCTGTTGCTAACTGCTATAGCCTCCAAAAGCAAATAGATAATTAGTCTGGAACAGAGGAAATACATAAAGGCAATGAACAAATGACTCGAGATCTTCAGAAAATAGGGAGGCACACCTTAAACTCTGACATGGATGAGATTCAACAGATCACCACAGTATCCTCAAAGTCCAAGGTGGCCTTCTCTCTACCACATGGTGGGCTAAGCATTCACTAGGAGACTTTGCAAATTGGCTGCATTGGAGCCCCGTGTACAGAACTTCTGGGCCCACTATATTCCATGAAGGTGAACTCCCCTTGTACAGAATCATAATAAACTTCTTTCAGACTCTAGAAACTTCAACTTGTTATTTGTAAAATAAAATTCTACGATTTTACTAAAATCAAAAAACTTTCAGAAAAAGATAAAGAAAAGTAAATGAAATACATTGACTTTTATCAGCTTGCTGCCGAGTCAATCTTCAGGCTAAAATGAAAATAATTTCAAAGGACTCAGATGTTTTTGCCCTTGGCACTTAACCAGATTCCTCAGAATTCAACTCTGTATTCTTCCATGTCTGAAATATCTTAGTCACCCCTGAAGGCTTCCTTAGGCCATAAAAAGAGGCCCTATAGGTTCCCGAAGCCCTCAAGCAAATGACTCACTGCTCTCCAGTCTCTCCAATGCTGAGAAGTAATGCCCTTGACACTAAACTGATAGTTCTGCCATTCAGCACCTACCTGAAGGCATTCCAGCATCTTCTAAGCAGAGGCTGTTCTGAAGTCAGGCAACTCTACACACCTCCCACACAGCCCTGCCTTGAAAAATGGGTTTGCTGCCCAGGTGACAGACTGTGGGAGGATTATTAGTCATATGTAATATCTACTTCTTCTGCCAAGCTACCTCCTAAAATCTAGACACAGAAAATCCAGGTTTACAAATATTAGTCAGAAAGCTGGGCATACAGCTATTTCCAATATTATGCAAATCTCTATGGCTTTACCTTCCACATATTACAGAAGTGATTCTGAAACTTGGGTGCACATTAGGATCATCTGGAGGGCTTTGAAAATGCTAAATTCCAGGCCCCACCTCAGACCAATTACATAAGTATCTCTCTGGGTAGGGCTCAGATGTCAGTAATTTTTAAAGGTTGTAGGTGCTTTCAACGTGTGGTCAAAATTTGAGAGTCACCACATTATAAAATGATCTATATTTAGAACTAAATGTGCCTTCTGGGCTTCCTTAAAGCAAAAATAAATTCCCTCTTTCTCTGCTCTCTACTTTTTATACTTTATTTCCTTTCTCCAAATTAATATTTGAAAATTTATTCCAAAATGCTAAACTGGCCCAAGATCAAATAAAGCCAGATTTAAACACTAAAACCTCAGCAATGTTAAATTATTTTGACAAGGTTTAGTTATATTGCTAATAGTAAAATGAATGTCATTTTGTGATAACATATTTAAGAGGAAATGAAAAGGTCTATTTCAGCATGATTGTTCAACAAAAGACGTAGAAGGGTACTCTTCTTCATTCTCTTTTCTTAGTACTCCAAAAAACGCAGTTCATCTTTTAGATTCTAAACTCCATGAGGGCAGGGATTATTTCTCCCTTCATCACCATCTTATTGACCTTGCTTAGCAGATAGCATATAGTATTTGCTTAATAGATATTTGGTGGATGGATGAAAGAATGAACAACAAATGAATGAATACCCAAAGTAGAGGCTCTTTCCTTAAGGGTCCTATCTTTTGAATATTTTATACAAACTGTTCTATCTACACACTAACAGTAGAATAAACTCTCTTTAATAATATCACCTCCCACTTTATGAAAATAGCTAATGCTTCCTTGTTATCAAATTGCAAATTTGTTCTAAGTTATTCCACTGACTGTGAATAGGTGTTTTATGTTCTTACTTCTCATAACTCTCCCTAACACTCTTTTTGGGCAAATACATTTGAAATGCTGGCTCAACTAAAGTTAACTCTAGCCTTTAAATACCAATATGTATTTGAAGTCTCTAGGAGGGCATATATACTTAGCATGCAACACTTCCTGAGTTTATTTAACCATACAACACTTTATTCAAAGAGAATCTCCTGAGATTACTATTTCATAGAACCTATATTATTGTATAATATTAGCTTTCATTATATAACTGAAATTCCTTAGCCTGTTTGTTACTCAGGGACACCAAGGATCTTGCATCATCCTTTCCTCCTGGCTTTATTTCTCAGTTCTACTTAATAAACACCAAATATACCTGGAACTCACTTATCTCAGCCTCTTAACACATACCATTTTCTTGCACCGAGATACTTTTCCTTACCTACTATGCTTATCTCAGTCCAAGCTCAGATCCCAGCATTTGCAAGCCCACTTCTCTGACCTCTCTGGTCTGTGGGATTCTTCCTCTCCCCTAAATTTCTATTGCTACTGTCAGTACTACTCATTTAGCAAATGATGAAATATTGCCCCATGACAATTGTCTCTCACTGCCAACAATGTTACCAAATGTAAAAAGATTTCTGTATAATTTCCCCTAGACAGTAAGCTACATGAGGAACAGGACTCTGCTATTTTCTTACTGTTTCTCCCTCAACTGGCCTGGCACAGTGCTTTTAGCACAGTGGCTGTTGAACATGGTTAATAATTGCTTCTACCTGCTTTCTTAAAGGATAATCCTCATCTAACACAAAATGAGAATGACAACAGCTGTTTCAGCTATTGAGGTTCCTTCTTCCCTCTCAAATGCCTCTTTATTTTTCCAAGCGTAATTTCTCAGCCAACTGGAAAAGCTCCAAGGGTTTCCACTAACATGAAAATTCCCCAGTATCCTTTACTTTTAACCTTGCGAAACACTTGTTTACCTATTTAAAAAAAAAAAAAAAAAAAAAAAGTAAAATTAAGTCTGCTTCTCTTGTTTGGAATGCAATCCAGGAGTCAGTCCTATGTAGTTAAATGTCTGGCATGAAGTTCTATGGTGAATCATGCTCACACCTACAAAGTGTCTATCTCCATTTCTCTTGTTAAAAGATAGTGGCAGCTAGATAAGGATGTCCTCTATCGCCATTACCACTCAACATAGTTCTGGAAGTTCTAGCCCATGCAATCAGGCAAGAGAAGAATATCAAGGATATCCAAATGGAGACAGAGGAGGTCAAACTTTAGCTTTTTGCTGATGCTATGATCTTATACTTAGAAAATCCCAGGGACTCAACCATGAGACTTCTGGAAGTGATCCAAGAAATATGGTAACACCTTAGGACAGCAGTTCTCAACCTGTGGGTCACAACCCACAGGAACTGAATTAAAGGGCTGCAGCATTAGGAAAGTTGAGAACCACTGTCTTAGGATATAAAATCAATGTCTGCAAATCAGTAGCCTTTATATATGCCAATAATCATCACTGAGAATCAAATCAAAGACATAATTCCCTTCACAGTAGTTTCAAAGAAAATGAAATACCTGGAAATATATCTAACAAAGGATGTGAAGGATCTCTATAGAAAGAACTACAAAAACTTGAGGGGAAAAAAAAAAAAAGCAGAAGACATTAACGAATGGAAGACTATACCGTGCTCATGCCTGGGAAAAACCAACATTGTTAAAAATATCTATACTACTCAAAACAATCTATATTATTTAATACAACCCCCATTAAATCACCAACACCAAATTCATACTTTGAAGAACTTGAAAAAATAGTTTTTCATTTCATATGGAACCAGAAAAACTGTGAATATCCAATGCAATTCTAAGAAATAAAAACAAATCTGGAGGCATCACTTAACCAGATTTAAGGTTATACTTGCACACATTGGGGGAAAGAATCCCTATGTAATAAGTGGGGCTGGGAGAATTGGTTAGCTACATGCAAAAGACTGAAGCTGGACCCGCATCTCTTACCACTTAGAAAAATTGACTCATGACAGAGAAAAGATTCAAGTCTAATACATGAAACAATAAAAATTCTAGAAAAAAATGTTGGAAAAAGTCTTGATGATATCAGCCTGGGGAAAGATTTCATGAAGACCCCATTGGCAATCACGGCAACAACTAAAAGAGATAAATGGGACCTGATCAAACTAAAAAGCTTCTGCACAGCTAAGGACACAAGAACTAAAGCAAACAGCCTTCAGAATAGGAGAAGGTATTTGCATGTTTTGAATCTGACAGAGGGCTAATATAACCAGAATCTATAGAGAGTTCAAACTAATCAGCAAGAAAAGAGCAAACAATCCCATTTATAAATAGGAAATAGACATTAATAGAATCTTCTCCCAAAAAGACAGATGAATGGCCAACAAACCCATGAAAAAAATGCTCATTTTCCCTAATCAACAGAGAAATGCAAATCAAAACCACCTTGAGATATCATCTAATCCCAGTGAGAATAGCCCACAACACAAAGTCCCAAAGCTGCAGAAGTTGGAATGGGTGTAGAGAAAAGGGAACACTGATGCACTGTTGGTGGAATTGCAAACTCATACAGCCTTTTGGGAAAGAAGTATGGAGAATTCTTAAAGAGCTAGAAGTAGACCTTTCATTTGATCCTACAATCCTATCAGTAGGTATCTGCCCAAAAGAAAAAAAAAAATCATTTTACCATTAGGACATTTGCACTAGAATGTTTTTCCCAGCTCAATGCACCAAGATGTCAAAACAACTGAAGTGCCCATCAACTCATACATTTATAAACTATGATATATGTGCACCATGGATATTATTCACTCATAAAAAGATGGAGACTTTACATCTTTTGTATTTACCTGAATGGATTTGGAGAAAATCTTCTAGGTAAAGTATCATAAGAATGGAAAAGCAAGTATCCAACATACTCACACCTAATATGAAACCAGTAAATGAACAACTACACGCCCACATGAGAGAAAAACACAACCACATTCCACTATTGGGGGTGGAGGGTTTCACTACATGAAATAAATCTTATTTATTTAAGAAAAACACAACCACCCCACTAGTAGAGTGGAGGGTTTCGCTACATGAAATAAATCTTATTTAGTAATACCATCATATATACCTAAGATTTTCTCCCCCTATCCTAGGGTATCCTCAGAAATTTTATTCTTGGCTTCCCTGTCCCTCTACTTTCTCTCAAATTAGCAAAGAGACTACTAAGGTCTCCCACTTGCAGACATCAACCCTCCTCTCTAGTGTGAACTAGAACATCTGTGACTTTATTATAGATGAATGTGCCTTAACTCTGTAGTATTATAGAAGTTAGATGATATTTGCCTGTTACATTTTTAAATGATGTACATCTCATAGGCAGTCATTTACTATTGATTTAAATACAATAGGCACACATTTATAAACTCTTAAGGAAACACTTTAGCACAATAAGCAAATAACTACAAAATCACCTCACATACTTTATTGTAAACAAAGAAAGGTCATCCATATTGTTGACTTTAATTAAATAATCTAGATCTGACTGAACCATCATAAAACACACATTTTCACAGATTTGAGATTCAACTCATGCTTCACTGTAGATATTTAATTCATAAATGTAAGTGATTACCATTATTTGCATAATTTCTCAATCTATACACTAAACATCTGTGACAGATGAGTTAACTAAGAAACCTGGATGCCTGCATCAGATACTGCAAGACCATCTAATAAGACCTATTTTTTCATTCTGTGTTTATCCATCTAAACAATGGTTTCCTGAGTCAATAATGGACTACCTGATTCTGGATGCTCTCCTGAAAAGTTAAAAAATAAAAAACAAAAAAAATTTTTTTAGAAAGCCCTCTACACAAAGCTATCCTTTAGAGTGAATTCTGTCAGTGAATCTTTTGAATATAATTCTTTCAGAAAACACCCTATCTTTTTTCTAAGAGTGACATTTACAAAGAACAGTATGGGGCTTATCTGAGTGGTGCAGAGATAAACTTGGCTAGAAAAGAATGGCACTGGGTTATAGAAAAGGGAGAGGGCCTGAGTGAGTAATGCTGAAGACCGGCCTGAGAGAACAAAGGCGGAACCAGGACTTTTGCTGCAATTGTGCTCAGGCTGGCCCCGCACTAGGGGACCTCTCCAAGTCTAGCTCTTCAGGCTGCTGGAACAAAGGCACACATGACTCAACCATAAACACACTCCTCAAATCTCACTTTTTGTGAACAAGCTATCTATCAATACATTTTTTTAAATCTAACTAGGAAATATGTTTTCTCTCAAGCTGCAACTCTGGGTATGAAGGTTTTTGTAGTCATTGCTGATTTTTCTCTTTGTATATGCTCATTTTTACTCAAACTTGATATACCATTTTCAAATATTCCAAAAGGGAAATTTAGAAAAAAAAGTCTCTTATCTACAAATTGGATACTCATATCAAAATATTGGATAATAGCTTGGTCATGTCCCATTTATTTATTTGTGGTGTTGCTGCGATTGCTAAGGGGGACTTCTTCATAAAATCTTTTCTCAGGCTGACATTGTCAAGAGTTTTTCCAACACATTCTTCCAGAATGTTTATTGTTTTGTGTCTTAAATTTAAATCTTTTATCCAGTTAGAGTTAATTTTTGTAAGTGGTGAGAGGTAGGAGTCTAATTTCAGTCTTTACACTTGGTTAACCAGTTCTCCCAGCACCATTTATTAAATAGGGATTATTTTCCCCAGTGTATGCTTTTGTTTGGTTTACCAAAGATCAGATGGTGATAAATGGCTGGGTTGATCTATAGATTTGCTATTCTGTTCCATAGATTTGTATCTATATTTTTGTTTCTGCACAGCTAAGGGTACAACAACTAAAGCTAACAGACTACCTCAGAATGGGAAAAGATATTTGCATGCTATGAGTCTGACAAAGGCTGATAACTAGAATCTACCGAGAACTCAAACTAATCAGCAAGAGCAAACAATCTCACCTATACATGGGCAAGAGACATGAACAGAATCTTCTCTAAAGAAGACAGATGAATGGCCAAGAAACACATGAAAAAATGCTCATTGTCCCTCATCATCGGAGAAATGCAAATCAAAACCACCTTGAGATATCACCTAACTCCAGTGAGAATAGCCCACATCACAAAAGTCCCAAAGTTGCAGATGCTGGAGTGGGTGTGGAGAGAGGGGAACACTTTTACACTATTGCTGGGACTACAAATTATACAACCTCATGAAAGGAAGTGTAAAGAATCCTCAAAGAGCTAGTAAACCTTCCAGTTGATCCCACAATCTTATTACTAGGTATCTAGCCGAAAAAACCCCCATTGCACTAGAATGTTCATCACAGTTCAATTCACAATCACCAAGACATGGAATCAATCCATGTGTCCATCAACTCGTGAAGGAATTACTAAACTGTGGTATATGTATACCATGGAACACTATTTAGCATAAAAATGATGGAGGCTGAGCATAGTGGCTCACGCCTGTAATCCCAGCACTCTAGGGGGAGCCGAGGCAGGTGGACTGCTTGAGTTCAGGAGTTCAAGATCAGCCTGAGCAAGACTGAGACCTTGTCTCTATTAAAAATAGAAAAAAACAAAAACAAAAACAAAAAAAAACACTAGCTGAGCATTGTGGTGGGTACCTATAGTCACAGCTACTTAGAGGCTCTTGAGCCCAAGAGTTTGAGTTGCTACGAGCTGTGATGCCATGGCACTCTACCCAGGGTGACAGAGTGAGACTTTGTCTCCAAAAAAAAGTAAAGTAACACAAGAAAAAAGCAGTGATTTATGCCTGTAATACCAGCACTAGGGAGGCCAAGATAGTGGATTCCCTAAGCTCATAGGTTCGAGACCAGTCTGAGCCAGAGCCAGACCCCCGTCTCTAAAAAAAAAAAATTAGCCAGGTGTTGTGGTGGGCACCTATAGTCCCAGCTACTTGGGAGGCTGAGGCAAGAGAATCACTTGAGCTCAAGAGTTGGAAGTTTCTATGAGCTATAATGCCACAGCACTCTACAGAGGGCAATAAACTGAGACTCTGTCTCAAAAATAAACAAAAAAAGAATGGAAGAGCAAATATCCAACGTATGTAATACTAATATGAAACCAATAGATAAACAACTATATGCTCAAAAGAGAGAAAAGCACAATTAAATTCAAAGTGGGGAGTGGGGGTAGGTAAAGCACTGAGGGGAGGGGAGGAGGATTGGTAAGCTCTCACCTAATGGGCACATGTAAGGGTATACAGCACACCCCCTGGATAAAGGGCTCTACTAGAGCTTGAACTTTGTCTAACAAACTCAAACAATGTAACCTAGTCATGTGCACCCTCATATTACTCTGAAATTTAAAAAAAAAAAAGATGGAGCTATGGAATCACCAAAAAAAAAAAAAACCAAAAAAAAAAAACCCCCCCACAAAATATTGGATAATAAATACCATTAGTATCAAAATAGGAAAAGTTCATTTTCCACTCATTGGATAGGTTGAATGGTCTGTCACTTATGTTACCAAGGGCAAAAAATTAAGGCTCTGGTCTTAAAAAAAAAAAAAAAAAAAAAAATTCTAAACTCCCGGTGACTTAAACAAAGGCTTATGTCTCATTCTTATAAGTCCAATGTGACTGTGGCAGCCACCTATCCAGAAAACATGTCCTTCAAAGTTACCACAGTAGAGGAAGACACAGGCAAAGAAGCCATGCTGGCTTACGACTGCTTTCACGAATCATCGTGTATATGTCATTGCCAGACTGACTAGTGTGACTCCCAAACTAACTACAGGAGAGGCTGGGAAATGTAAAGAAACAGCAAAATTTGGTGATCCATAATTGTCTCTACTACAAGAGTTTAAAGAAAAAAAACAACTCCAACTAATTCAGGAGTAATAATTTTTGGTAGACAGACACATGCATATACGTGCTCTCCATCTATTACACAGGGCCATATTGAGAATCTTCCTTGAATTTCCCAAGGCCGAATTCTTCATACTTCCTTTGTGTTCCAAATACATGTTCTAAAATGAACATATATTTATATGTTTTTTAGTGAATATGTGGGACCTCCCCCACCAACTTTTCACTATGAACATCCTTAAACATATTTACTCGCAGAGAAGTGTGAGCCTTTCTCTACAGTATATATTTAGAAGTATTTTTGAATTGCATGTTTATATATATGTAATGTGTACGTATATACACACTATATGTAAAATGTATTTTTATGTTTTTAAATTTAAATCTTGACAATTTACACTCCAAAGTGGTTCTGTATACAAATACAACTAAGAATACTGGTTTAAGTTTATTTCCATGTATCTCTACAGCTTATGGATATAAAATGGTATGGCCATTTAAATTTGCATTTCTTAGGGCGGCACCTGTGGCTCAAAGGAGTAGGGTGATGGCCCCATATACAAGAGTTCAAACTGACCTGGCCAAAAAAAAAAAAAAAAAATCTGCAATAAATAAATTTGCATTTCTTAATTGACTTTGAGGATGAGCATCTCTTTATGTGTATAATGACCAAGTGAGTATCTTCTATAAGTTTTCCTTTGACATACTTCACCTTGTTTGCACATATTTCTTGATATCAAAGTTTTAAATTTTGGTAATAAAAAACTGCTTTTATGGTTTTTGCCTGCTATGTACTAGTTAAGAAATCCTTTCAAGGTCACAAAAATAGCCTTCTTTATTTTCTCTTAACAGTTCAATTTTGGGGATTTTCATATTCATATTATCTAAATTGTATACCTTCTCTCTGTGTATGTGTGTTATAAGGATCTGATTTTATTTTTTCCATAAGAAGTCCTTGTCTCAATAGCATGCATTGAAGAATGTGTCCTTCCCCCACTGTTTTTTATGCCATCCTGTGCATATTTCAAGATCCCATATAGATGTGTGGTGGAAATAGGTGAAGAAGGTGATTAAAGGGAGAGCAGCAGTTCAAGGAAATCTCCCCTGGGAATTAAAAATTTAAGCTGAGCTCTAAAGGATAATGAGAAGTTAAACACAAAAGGGGGGGTATAGGTAGGGGTGGATAGTAGAGGGTGACCAAAAATAGATCACTAGGGAGGGGGGAGGGGAGCAGAGGGAGGGGGATTGGTGGGATTATACCTACTGTGCATCTTACAAGGGTATATGTGAAACTTAGTAAATGTGGAATGTAAATGTCTTAGCTAAATAACTAAGAAAATGCCAGGAAGGCTATGTTAACCAGAGTGATGAAATGTGTCAAACCATCTATGAAACTAATGTGCCCTATGATCACATGAATGTACACAGCTATGATTTAATAAAAAAAAAAATAATAAAATAAATAAATATGTGCACTGGGAGGGACTACTTCTTCTCCATGCTCTGCTTCCTTCACATTAAGAGAGGTCTCTTAATGGACCTCTTTGCCACCCTCTGCCCCCTTTCTCATTCTATACTCTGGGGTAAGTTAAGGGTAACTATGCTGATGGGTACATTTGGAAATAACAGTTAGTAACCTCAGCGATGCTCTTTCTTCCTCTTGGTAATGAGCCTCCAGGCCAAGAGCCAAGACTTGCCCTGTTCCCCCATACCACAAGAGGGGACTTGCAACCAAATGCCACAGCAACAACCTGAGTTTATCCAACAAGCTTCAAGGCCATTACTGATAATAAAAATGTATCTCCTTCCTTCCTTCTTTCCTTCCTTCCCTCCGACAGAGTTTCAGTTTGTTACCCAGGTTAGAGTCCCCTAGTATCAGCCTAGCTCACAGCAACCTCAAACTCCTGGGTCCAAGAGATCCTCCAGTCTTAACTTCCCAATTAGCTGGAACTACAGGCATCCGTCATAGTGCTCACTATTTTTTTTTTCTATTTTTAATATAGATAAGATCTCAGTCTTGCTCAGACTAGTCTTGAACTCCTTAGCTCAAGAGATCCTCCAGATTCAGCCTCCCAGAGTGCTAGGATTACAGGTGTGAGCCACCATGTCTGGCCTTCATCTTTACCTTTTTATTTCTTAAATTGTTTAGAACCTGAATAGGTAAGAGGGCCACTATTTTCTTGGTGACCTCTGAGTTACATAATCCAAGCTCTCTCCATTTGCCATTGTACAGGGCACATGTACTTTCATTGTCTTTGTCGGGTTTCTTTTGTGCTTTATCATTTAAATATGAATAAACAACCCTCGTTTTCTTCACTTTCTTTCTTTGGAATGTTTCTTAGCTTGAATAATAACTAAGAATGCCTATTAATAGCAGTAGTTTTCTACTGGGGTCTTCAAAGCCTGAGATTCCTCCAGAGTTTTCAGATGCTTTACAGGCTGTGCATGGAGCTGAAGGGAAGAATTATTAGAGGACATAAAGTGAGAAGATCAACACTCCAGGAACCTGATCCCAGTTTTAGAAGAACAGGTCAATTTTTGTTTATTATTACAGTGGACTGCCATAAAAGCATACATTTAAAGAAAGAGTTTCCACTGTTTAAAAAAAAAAAAAAGCATGATAGGGTAAAACTATTTCTTATCATCTTTCCTGATTAGGTAAATGTTTAATAAGTTCATTAGTGTATAAATTATTTTATACTTCACAAAATGCTGTTTTCTCAGAATTTTCCTGTCTTCCTCCATATGGGAACCACAGACACAGAAACACAGATCAGGGTTAGAAGAAAACAAGTTTAGGACTAGTGACTGAGGGACACAGAATGTCTTGACATAGCTGAACCAGTCCGGAAGTTCTCCCACCCTTTCTGTGCCCATTCCTTTTCATTAATTTTAGAGCTACTGAAGTCTTGTCATTGAGTGCATGGGAGTCAGTTTCTGGCCCCTGAATTGTAACACATAAGAAGAATCTTAAAGTCTTAAATCAGATCCAACAATATCTAAAGAATTAAAAGCCAAATGCTAAGTGAAAATCTGGATGTTAAAAAACTCTGCTATTCAGGGGGAAATATTTATTTTATCTAAGCCTTCTCGGAAGTTGCCTTCACCAGCTTCAGAAACAATAAACCTCGGTTTCCCATCTGCTGACTAAAAACTGTAGCCCATATTTTGTACTCTTCTATAGGCCATTATGTCTTAAATCCTACTCTTCTGCACCACACACAGCAAACAAACACCCCTTTGGCTTCTTACTGGCAGCCAAAATTGTAATGCCTACAAGTTTATTATCTTATAAAAACAACCAGGCAGTCGTAAAAGAAGAAATAAAGTTCCCGGCCAAATCTCTCTAAAAAGCTAGTTAAAAGAAATGATAATTATTAAGAGACTCTTTCCTAATAGCAAAGAAGGACTAAGCACCAGATGATAAATATGGTTTCCTCCTACAATCCACTCATGTCACATAAAACCGATTTCTAAGACTTTAGAAGTATCTTTAACAACATGAATACTACTCAACAAACCTGAAGCCCAAGTGTAGTCACTATACCCTACACTCAGGACGGATTATGGAATTTGCAGGAAAGTGAAATATGGAAATAAGGGGACCCTTTGTGAAAGTTATTAATATTTTCAGGAAAGGAAGGCAGAACATTAAACCAAGCATGGGCCCTTCTTCTAAGTGCAGAGCCCTGTGTGAATGCACAGGTGGAATGCAGTGGAATGTGCATTCTTCCATGCAGAAACATCAGAGACCACTGCCCATCCACAGGGAAAGGATTTGGGGATCTTTCCCCATCTTGTTTTCTTCCAGTTCTGCTGTTTGGTCATATCTTTTGTATCCTCCATCTCAGCCATTCCCAAACTAAATGTTTTAATCCTCCACAAATGCAACATTTCTATATTGCATGCAAGAACAATGTCAGTGGATGTCCTCATGCTAGTCAGTGAAATAGCTATCTGATCATTTTTCAGGGCTAGCCACAAGGAGGGTGGGTCTTGGTAAAGGGAAGGTTGTTTCCACTCCTGGACACTTTTGTGGATTAGGTAAAGTAGCCCTGAGGATCAACCTGGGCTGAGCTTAACTGCTCTGTGAAAAAGGCAGACAAGAATTTGATGTCTGAGGGGTGATGTAGGGAGGACAGCACGAGAAGCAGAGAAGGGGGAAAGGATCAGGAAACCAACCTTGTGTTGTGCAGTATGATTCTTCTCTTCCCCTCCCACCCCTGACAAGGAATATGATCTGTGTGATTGGACATCTTGAGAAACTCAGGGGGAAAAATTATAGTGGAGTTTCCAGGTCCCTGGCACAGAGCAGGGGCTATGAAAACAAACAGAGCTGAAGGATATTTAGGGAATCTTCGGAGGGTGAAGAACCTCAGAAACTAGAGTCTCAGAAAAGAAGGATTTTTAAATTCACAAGCCAGAGAACTGGGAAACTATAGCCATATTTCCTTGATCTAGAGGCCGGGGGTGTCCCTGACTCCCAAGTGACCCACATTAACAATAATGAGAGTTTCACTGTACGCCAACTACTATCATCAGCATTCCCCACCTATCAGCTCATCTAATTGTTCTAACACTGAAACAGATATTATTTTGCAGATGATGAAAATAAGATACAAAAAACATTATAAGATTTTCCCAGGCTGTGACATCTACACAGTATTGGAGCTGGGACTGGAAACCAGGTGGTTAGTTTTCAATACCAATGATCTTGATGACTCTAAAATTCTATCTTCCTAGATAATATCATGGAATATCCCCAGAAGTGCAGGAAAAGTACTGTTTTTCAGACTATACAAGTGAGAGAATTGAAGATCAGAAACGTTAAGCACTTTATCCAAGGGAAGTGAGGAAATTGGCAGAACAGGATCCACACAGAAAGAAGGTGATTGCACATGTATGCTTTTCCTCTAATCCTTTTTGCCTCATCTGTATACAGACCTAGATTCCAATTCTAGTCCTGCCTTCCTCTGTCTATGCAACTTGAGCAAGTCACTTACCCTGCAGGATTCTTTCTTCTCTCCTCTACAATATTACAATTATAACTACTTTGAAGTGAGGCTGTAATGAAATATGAGATAACACACATGTGAGCTGGAATGCATTATGCAAATATAAGGTGTATTTACTGCTGTTATTTTGGAATGCAAGTACTGTGTTTCCCATGATGCTGTTCACTCCCCTATTTCTCAATATTCACTAAGGAGAGACAGAGGAGATATATCCTTTGAACAATGTTAATGTCATCTTACAGCTTTTGATTATTCATCCCTCCAAGTGATCCAGTCTCATTACATTCAGTCATTCGCTCTAAATGCTTGGCAGGCATCCAAACAGTTATTTGTTCCACTCAATAATCTAAGTTTATTGTCTTAAATAAATCACACCTGACAAATAACTCATGCTTCAAAATGATCTTTAAAAGTGGGTGCTAAAGTGACACTGTCAATTCCAAAAATTGTGGGTGATGTTGAGGCTTTTAACAAAATAACTTAAAAGCTTGACATTTTAATTTATTGCTATCCTGATTCCTGTAACTGTACTTTGATTGGTTTCCACTACTTACTAAGCAGTAATTTTTTTCATGTGAAATACAATTTACACTTTGAAAAGAGATCAGCTATGAAAGTGTACATAGGAGCAAAGTGTAATAAATATAAAACTCTTCTCGAAGGGCCAATGTTTTGCTTCATTTCATTTGCACATTTTTAAACTGTTAACATCAGTGGCCACAAACATATAAAAGGCCATATGCATTTAATTTCCATACTAAAGTACATTGGAAATTCATTTGTATAATTTTGGAGCTACATTGAGAAATTGGAAAGCTAGATTCCTCATTATATATTTAAAAAAATGAAAGAAAAACTATTAATCAGATGATCCCAATTACCACAAATGCAAGACATCAGAAGCTCCACTGGGAAGAGATCAAGTAATGAAATAATGTCTAATCAATATACTCATATTTGAATAATGTAAGATTAAAATCAGTCAGAAAGTATTCAGGAAGTGTTTATCGTTTCAATCAAGTCAAAGTTATATTTTTTTTTTTTTTTCAGACATAAATATAATCTTTTTATTGATAATTTTGGTTAATATGAGGGTATTAGACAATTAGGGGACATTGTTTGCATTTGTTAGGTAGAGTCCAAGTTGTAGATGTGCTTCTTCCTAGGGTTGTGCCATATACCCCT
>CAUYPK010083786.1:0-40885 GCA_963574355.1 Loris lydekkerianus | reverse complement strand
GAGAGGAAGAGAGAGCATCCATTAACTCCAGTTTGTGCACATTACTGTCATTACCCTTCTGCATTTCAGCATGAGCTGCAATCATAGCTTGTCAAAAAGTATGAAATATCCCCTATTTCTTTTAGTACCACTGGTTTCTTGCGACTCACTGTATCATTTTACTAACTTTGTGACATCTGTGTCTGTGCTGCCCTAAAATCAGTAGTGATGAAATTGCTCATTTTTTTGAACTGAACATATTTGTGTAATGATTTGTAACTCTGTGTGTGTTTGGGTGTGTGTGCATTCAGTCTGTACATGAGAACATCCATCAGGAGTGAGATCTCCAAGAATTTGGAAGTAAGTACCCAACTTAAAAATCAACATTCAATGGATCAAAGCAGAAATATGCAAAGTTACTTACAGACACAAAAAAATCTACATTCCTTTGAAAGTGGAATTCCTTTGAAAGTAGGCTAGCAATATATGACAACATCCTGAGTAACAGTGGAAAGATATCTAAATATGAAGAAGCAATTGGATAGATTAAGAAGCATTGGAAAAAACAGCAAATATAGGGAACCAAATATTGTTAGTGTTCATGCAGCCCTTTCTAGGCCAAGTGGGTATCCTAAAGAAAGAATGATAAGATCAAGATTGCTTGTCATGAAACCTCAGACACAGAGACCATAACTTTTGTTCCCCACCATTCTAAGTTTCCAATCAAAAGGTATTTTTCCCAGGAATAAAGATGCTCTGAATTGAAGACATAAGTATTCCCAACACTACACATGAATCACATACATGCATGCACACACACATACACACACAACCCCACACAGAGAAAGATGGCACACTAGCTTGTATACAGGTGTTTTCTGAATGCATGAGACTTTATGTGATGCATACTTGGTGTTTACTTTTCTAGAGGTCAGATCAGTTCTGAGATGCTGAAAACTCTGAGCACATAAATATAGATATACCGAAAGGCCATGGGAGTAAAAGAACTGAGTTACTGTGAAAAGAGTAATCGAAGCAATGGCTTACAGATTTTAGGATGGATAAGTAAGAGAGTAAAGACAGGAGAAGATGCAAAATGAAGACAAGTTGGAGGGGTTAGAGAGTTAAGTGAGTTGTAAGTACAGGAAAGATGGGAGAAATTCAGTGAGCATGAAGAAATGACACAAAATTGTGTTCAGAATCTGGAAAACCTAAAGTTATGATTGAGAGGCAGTGGAGCAAATGCCAGTGATTATGAAGTCCAGCATGTGGCTCTGGGAGGTCATTGAATATGAGCTCAAGATGTCTGAGTCATTCATCCATTCCAATATTTGACATCTAGGATGATGGCAGGAAAAGACTTAGACAGAAAGGATAAGGATTAGGTGCCGACTTCTTCAAACACTCAAGGCCAAATATTCTGCCCACACAACTACTTTTATGTCTCTATGTTTTGTTCATGCTCTTCCCATCTGATGGTATGCCATAACTGCTCCATGTAGCTCTACCATATCTGCATGGAGAACACATAGATTTCCCCTAGAATATGAGTTCTTTTTGGTGTGTACACTCCCTACAATATAAGTTCATCTTTGTATGCAAAACATATAATTCAATGATTAATTCTGCAAAGGTTTACTCAATCAATAAAAGAAACATCATAATCACTGGGAAACTTTGGGAATGTAATCCAGGTAACACATTGACAATTTTCTGGCAGTGTTAAAAGAACCAGGAGAGAGATGCAATAAAGAGATCAAGAAAGAAGGGCACTTTTTTTTTAAATCTGAGGTAATATATTTGGCAGATTGAGGGACACTGATAAGCTTAATGAACACAATATCCATGGAGCTGACAGGGTAGGAATGAGAGCCCTCTGGACTGAAAAGTGAGAGTGGATATGAAACAAGTGAAGACAGTGATAACAACAGTTCACTCTCCAGGGTGCTCAACTCAAGAGAGATGGGGTAGTAATGGGAGAGATTTTCCTGAGAATTTGAAATTTCTGATACATGCTAAAAGGCATTTTAAAATTTCACTTTCAGAGTGCTTGTTGCTAGATAAAGAAATACAGTTAATTTTTGTACATGGATCTTATTTACCCTGTAACCTTACTATACTCACTTATTTTTTCCAATACTTTTGAATAGATCCTGTAGGATTTTATATACAGATAATCAAGTTTCCATAAAGATTATTTTAATTCCTTTTTTTGTTTGTTTGTTTTTATTGCCCCATTACCTAAGCTAGAATCTACCACACAGCGTGAATACAACTGGTAGTAGGAGACATTGCTTTGTTCTTTGTCCTGGAAGAGAAGTATTCAGTCTTTTTCCTTTATGATGATAGATATAGACTTTTCCTAGAAGCGCTTTATAAAGTTAAGGATGTTTTCTTCTCTTCTTCTTTTGATAAGAGTTTTTATCTGGAATGTATCATGGATTTTGCCAAAAGATTTTCCCCATCTATGAAGATAATCAGATATTTGTTTGTTAATCTCTTGATAAGTAGTAATTATATTGATTGGTTTTTAAATGTTCAGCTAATGATGCATTCCCCTTTTGGTCATGATGCAGTTTACCTTTAAAAGTTGTTTGATTTACTAAAATTCTGCTAAGAATTTGTGCATTTGTGTTCATGGAGAATTTTAGTACTAGGTTACTTCTTTGTTAAGTATTTGCCTTGTTTTGTAATTAGGAAAATAGTATCCTCATAGAATGAGTTTCAAGGTAGTCTCTTCAATTTTATAGCAGATTATATGTACAATTTGTATTATTTGTTCCTTAAGTGTTTGTTTGGTAAATTCACTAGTGAAGTCATCTTGGTTTGGAGTTTTCAATTTCTTTAATAGATGTATAGGTACCATGTTTATATATTCCTTTTGAGTGAGTAAAAACTATGTAGTAGTCTATGAGTTTCAAGATATTTGTCCGGGAAACAAGATGGCTGACTGAAGCCAGCTTTCCACAGAGGCTCCCATCCAGAAGGAGAGTTAAGGAACAGAAATTGAGCAAGTAACCTGGTGGATTTGAGCTGCACCAAGAGAGAAGGTTGAAGAATGCACATCAACCCCGCTGAAGAAAGCTGTGACCCCAAGGATACAAACAAAAGGTTCAAAATCCATCACCAAGCTGACGGGAGTCCCCTCCCCCATGAGAATGGCTCGGAGTGGCCCACAAACAAATGGACAGAGTTCAAAGGTCCTCCCACTACACTCCACAGGAGAGACCCTACAAAAAACTGGACCTACCTCCCCTACTAGGGTGCCATGGTGATCTCCTGCCAGGCATAAAACTGCCTAAAACTGTCTATATTCTCTACCCACAATTCTGAGCTCCCAGCACTCCCCTCCACTCTCTCTCTGGGGTCTGGAGGCCTGTTCACCAGGAGTCCAGATTCTTGGGTCATTTCTTGAGGGGTGTGGACAGTGCCTAAACTGCAGCTGGTCAGTGCTGACTCTAGGGCGCAGGAGTGAGAAGAGGACAGTTGGCTGAGAGGGAACCACACCAGAGCAGCAGTTCTCTGAGGCACAGAGCAGCAGCCGTCTTTTAGCAACAATACCGCTCACTCCCAGATATTCTGAAGCCACCCCCCCGTCTCCCTGGGCAACCAGAGGAGGCCGGCAACCAACACAAAACATGCAGGCCCCTGTGTAAAGGATTTGCCTGAGTTGGTACTGATCTGTGTGGAGCGCAGGGACTAGAAATACACTTGCAGTACCCAGTAGTTCTCAGGGTGGGGCTCACTCAGAGCCTAAGACACACCTGGCCCTCAGGGGATCATCAGCCTATAGACAAAGGAAGGCAGTAGGATAGAACTGACAGGGGAATTTAGCAGGAACAGAAACAAAATCCTGCAAAGTTGTTCTGTTCTGTTCTGTTCTGTCAGTAACATCAATCAGGGGCAAGGCTGGAACTGAGTGAACATCCCCCAGCCTTCATCAAGCACCCGAGATTGTCAGGCCTCACCTCCTCCTGCTAAATAGAGGCAGAGTGCAAGATTTCCTTGTAACTCAGGCAGGTGCAAACCCCTGGAATATCTGTTCACTACAGGCAACTGGTCAGCCAACTGCAGGGCTATCAGTGACTGGGTGTGACAGAGGTGCAAGATGGGGAAGGAGGAATCAACCTTCCCAGACTAATCTATTTTCTGGGTAGTTCCTCCTGACTCCACACAGCACTGGAGCAAGCCATATCAGAGTAGTCACCAGACCCCTGTGATCCAGTTCCCATAGACCTCTTAAACTCTCCCACCTGAGACAGGTGCTGACTGAGACAATTGATTTGGACCTTTTGAAATAAGCCAATTGCCTGAGGAGTACTCAGGTGGTCCCCTGGGTGTGTGGTTGTAGGAAGTTTTGATTTTCATTTTCCCTGTGGTGGGCAGGGTGACATAATTGCTGCTATTTCTCCATAGCTGAGACTTCAACCCAGAGTAGCTATTTCACTAGGGTCAAACAGAAACCAGCTACAAACAAGAAAGAACCACTTGGCCCCACCATACCAAACAGGGCCCAAGTTTCTCAGGCCATAGCACTGTACAGATCCTCGACAAAGCTCCAGGGGAAAAATCAAAGGGTATATAACAATCATGGTGTGGAATCAGAAGAAAAAATCTGGTAATACGAATAAGCAGAATAGATCAACCCCACCCCCACCCCCCCAAGGAAAGATATGGCAGATGTAACTGAAAATCTCATTCATAAAAAACTGGCCAAGATGTCAGAAATCAAATTCAGAATTTGGATTGCAAACAAGATTAATAAAGTGGAGGAAAATTTGGAAATTCGAGCAGCAATTCAAAAGTCGGAATTAGGAATCGAGGAGAAATTCAAAAGTTGTCTCAAGAATTTAACGAATTTAAGGACAAAACCACCAAAGATTAAGACACACTGAAGCAAGAATTTGCAGCCCTCAAAGATCTGTAAAATACAGTAGAATCCCTCAGAAACAGAATAGAGCAAGCAGAAGAATGGATTTCTGACACTAAAGTCAAAGCCTTTGAACAATCCCAACTCTCAAAAAGGAAGAGAAATAGAGAGCAAAAACAAATCATTCTCTCAGAGAGCTCTGGGATAATTCGAAGAAGGCTAATATCAGCTTCATTGGAATCCCCAAAACCAATGATGTGGCCTCACTAGGCACAGAGACCCTTCTCCATGAAATTAGGAAAGAGAATTTTCCAGACATGCCTAGAGATTCTGAAATTCAGAGAGCAGACAATTTCAGAACCCCAGCACAACTCAATCCCAATAAGACATCCCCCAGGCATATCATAATTAACTTCACTAAAGTTAATATGAAGGAGAAAATTCTCAAAGCAGCCAGATGTAAGAAAGCCATTACCTACAAAGAGAAGAATATTAGAATGACTGCATATCTCTCTGTTGAAACTTTTCAAGCCAGAAGAGGGTGGTAATCGACTTTTAATCTCCTAAAACAAAATAACTTTCAACCACGGATCCTGTATCCAGCTAAACTAAGTTTCATTTATGATGGAGAAATTAAATACTTTAATGACATTCATATGTTGAAGAAATTTGCCATAACCAAACCAGCTCTTCAGGATATTCTCAGACCTATCCTCCATAAAGACCAGCCCAATCCTCAACCACAAAAGTAAACTCACTCAGAAACCTTTGATCAAGATATATATAAAAGAATAAATAATAAAAATAGTATATAATAATCACCTATCTAAAAACAGTAGCAGATTATTTCTTTACTTTCCTAACAATTCTGTGATCCCATGATGCACTTACATTTTTATGGCAAATACTATATTGAATTTTAACATGACATTTGCTTTTCTGTGACATGAATACATGAGGTTTAACAGTGTTCTAGTAAATTCACTGTATTAGATAGCTATCACTATATGACAAATAACCATAGAAATCTCAGTGACATTCAGCAATAAACATTTATTTCTCACCATTCAGATGGGTTAAGTGTTGGCTGATCTTGCTCAGCTCAGCTGGCCTGCTCTACTTAGGGTGAACAACTATTCCAGTTTTCCCAGGACAGAGGGGACTTCTGTGATGTGAGACTTTCAGCATGGTGGAAATCTGATAAATTAGGCAAGTGATTGCAACCAACTAGGATCAGCTGGCCCTCCACAAAGGTCCAGGACAGGAGGAAGCCTTTCCAGAGTTTTCAGATGTTAAGGGAAGCTGAGCATTGAGTAGAAGCCTTTGAAGAGTGGGTTGACTTGAACAGTATACAACAACCAGATTTCCATGCTGGTTGGAGTGGATTTGCCATAGGTTTGGTGGCAAGCAAGACAGCCATACTGAGAAGGTCTCAACTGCCACGAGGATACCACTGTAAGAAGGTCATGAGAAGGTCTTAGCAGGGGCCTAACTCACAGCTGTCTCAATTCCACCTGCCAGGATCAGAACTCCACTCTTGGGACAGACTGAGGGACTCCCACACCCCCTGGGAACTGAGTCACGGGGTGCTGTGAAACCTGCCCTGAAGGATTTTTGTGGGCTTTAAGATTCCAACCCAGCAGGGTCTGAATGCTGAGGAAACAATCAGGCAAAAGTTTGGAATAAGGACCATAGAGGTTGATGGCTGGGCTATCTCCTATAAAACCCACAGCACTTGGTGACATATTGTAACACATTGTCATCAAGAGCAAGAATTTAAAACTGTTTATTTGGCCAGGAGGAAGAGTTTGGCTTTGCTCAGGTTGAGGCCACTTCAAGACCTAAGCTTTGAGACAAGGTAATTTGAAGCAAAAGAAGTAGTGAGAAGGAAAAAGGAGGACAAGGAAGTGAACAAGAAGAAAGAACACATGAAGAGGCCAACGGAAAAATTCAGGCAACATGAAAAACCGAAACAGAGGAACTCCCCCAAGAAACAATGAGGCAGCTACTGCAGAAGACTCCATTTATAAAGAATTAATAGAATTGACAGTGGATTTAAAATGTGAATGATAAAGGCAATAAAAGTAACGGATGAGAAAATGGAAAGACAGAACCAAAAGTCAGATGAGAGATATGTAGAATATAGAAAGGATATGGGGGAGCTTAAGGAAATGAAGGAGACAATCAGGGAATATAAAGATGCAGTAGAAAGTATCAAAAATAGGTTAGACCATGGAGAAGAAAGAATCTCAGAGCTAGAGGATAAAGTTTTTGAGTTAACCCAGGTAGTCAAAGAGCCAGAAAAGAAGAGAGAGAAAGCAGAACAGGTGCTGAGAGAACTACATGACTCCACGAAGCATTCAGACATATGAATAATAGGGATTCCTGAAGGGGAAGAAGATGGTCCCAAAAGAATGGAAGCCCTACTGAAGACTATCATAAATGAAAACTTCCCAAGTGGCGGCACCTGTAGCTCAGTGGGTAGGGTGCAGGCCACATACACCCAGGCTGCAGGTTTGAACCCACCCTGGGCCAGCTAAACAAAGACAACTGCAACAACAACAACAACAACAACAAAAAATAGCTGGGCATTTTGGCAGGCACCTGTAGTCCCAGCTACTTGGGTGGCTGAGACAAGAGAATTGCTTAAGCCCAAGAGTTTGAGGTTACTGTGAGCTGTGATGCCACAGCACTCTACCAAGGGTGACATAGTAAGACTCTGTTTCCAAAAAAAAGGAAAAGAAAAGAAAACTTCCCAAGTTTTACTAAAGACTCTGACACACATGCCTTTCACATGGATATCGAACCCTGGGTCATCTCAACTCAAACAGAGCTTCTCCAAGACACATCATAATGAACCTGTCCAAAGTTAAGATGAAAGAAAAAAATTCTGCAAGCAACCAGGAGTAAGCACCACCTAACCTACAGAGGCAGAGCCATTAGGATGACAGCAAACTTTTCAACTGCAACCTTTCAATCCAGAAGAGCATGGTCATCTATGTTCAACATTCTTAAAACAATTTTCAGCCCAGAATTCTATATCCTAATAAACTAAGCTTCAGAACTGATGGAGACATCAAGTCCTTTGCAGATATACAGATACTGAGGAAATTCACCACAACAAGATCAGAACTACAGGAAATACTTAGACCTATTCTCAACACCGACCATCACAATGGACCACCAGCAAAGAAAACACCCAGAAGCTAAAAGTCAAAACTTAGCCAATACAATGGCCAAAGGATAAAACTACACAATGGATTTTCACAAAATAAGATGAACAGAACTCCATCACACTTACCAATTCTCTCAATAAATGTCAATGGACTATATTCACCATTGAAGAGGCACAGGTTGACTGATTGGATAAAAAGAGCACAAGCCACCCATATGCTGTCTCCAGGAGACCCACCTAGCCTTGAAGGACAAATCAAGACTCAGGGTTAAGGGATGAAAAACAGTATTTCAAGCAAATGGAAATCAGAAGAAAGGAGGGGTTGCAATCTTATTTTCAGGTTCAAGCAGATTTAAAGCAACTAAAGTTAAAAAAGACAAAGATGGATACTTCATACAGGTCAAAAGAATAATACAATAAGAAGACATTTCAATTTTAAATATTTATGCACCCAAATTAAATGCTCCCAGATTTATGAAACAGAGTATGATGGGTCTGAGCAATATGATATCCCATAACACCATAATAGTCAGGGACTTTGACACTCCCTGACAGAACTGAACAAATTCTCTAAACAGAAACTAAACAAAGATATAAAGGACTTAAATGTGACCCTAGAACAGGGGTGGCAAACACAAGGCTAGAGCCGCATGCGGCTCCCGGCCAAAATGAATTTCGGCTCTTTGCCTCTTATCAGTATTTTGTATACTGTGGCTCTTTGCCAAGTCTAGATTTTGTTATGCTGCTTCTGAGGAGGGACCTCTGAGGAGCAATCTCCGAGCGTGTAGTCGAACTTGTTCGCCACCCCTGCCCTAGAACAAATGGGATTAATAGACATTTACAGAACATACCATCCCAAAGCAAAAGAATACACATTTTTCTCATCAGCCCATAGTACATACTTCAAAACTGACCACATCCTAAGACACAAATCAAACCTCAGGAAAATTAAAAGACTAGAAATTATGCCTTGTATCTTCTCAGACCTCAGGCAATAAAGGTAGAACTCAACTAAGGTAGAACTCAACTCCAACAAAAACGTTCATCCCCACACAAAGACTTGGAAATTAAACTACCTTATGCTAAATGATAGTTGGGTTCAGGAAAAGATAAAAGAGGAAACTGTTTAACTTGTCAAACATAACAACAATGAAGGTACGAGTTATCAAAACCTGTGGGATACAGCAAAAGCAGTCTTAAGAGGGACTTAAGATGCCTAAATTTGAAAAACAGAAAGAGAGTGCATCAACAAACTCATGAACCATCTTATGGAAGTGGAAAAAGAAGAACAATCTAATCCCAAACCCAGCAGAAAAAAAAGAAATAACCAAAATTAAATCAGAGATTAAGGAAATTTAAAACAAAAGAATCATTCAGAAAATTAACGAAACAAAAAGTTAGTTTTAGGGTGGCGCCTGTGGCTCAAGGAGTAGGGTGCTGGCCCCATATACTGGAGGTGGCCGGTTCAAGCCCCGCCCCAGCAAAAACTGCAAAAAAAAAAAAAAAAAAAGTTAGTTTTAGGTTTTTTTTTTTTTGGCATTTTTTGGCTGGGGCTAGTTTTAAACCCACCACCTCCGGCATATGGGGTCAGCACCCTACTCCTTTGAGTCACAGGCACCACACCAAAAAAGTTAGTTTTTGATAAAATTGATAAACCTTTGGCCAGATTTACTAGAAACAGAAAAGTAAAATCTCTAATAACCTCAATTAGAAAATATAAAGGAGAAATAACAACAGATGCCACAGAGATATAAGAGATTATCTCTGAGTACTAAAAGAAACTCTATACCCAGAAATTTGACAAGGTGGAGGAAATGGATCAATACCTAGAATCACACCCTCTCCTTAGTCTTAATCAAGAAGAAGTAGATCTCTTGAACAGATCGATTTCAAGAACTGAGATCAAAAAAACAATAAAAAATCTCCCAACAAAAAAATGCCCTGGTCCAGATGGCTTCACACCAGAATTCTATCAAACCTTCAAAGAAAAGCTCATACCCATACTGCAGAAATTATTCCAAAAACTTGAGCTGGAAGGAATCTTCCCCAGCATGTTCTATGAAGCAAACATCACCTTGATACCAAAACCAGGAAAAGACCCAACTAAAAAGGAGAACTACAGACCAATTTCACTAATGAATATAGATGCAAAAATTCTCAATAAAATCCTAGCCAATGGATTATAGTTACACATTAAAAAAATCATTCATCACAATTAAGTAGGTCTTATCCCAGGGATGCAAGGCTGGATTAACATACGCAAGTCCATAAACGTAATTCACTGTATCAACAGAAGCAAAAACAAAGAGCATATGATCCTCTTAATAGATGCAGAAAAAGCATTTGATAAAATTCAGCAGCCTTTTCTAATTAGAACACTTAAGAATATAGGCCTAGGGGGCACATTTCTTAATCTGATTGAAGCCATCTACAACAAACTCACAGCTAATAATATACTGAATGGAATAAAACTGAAAGCTTTTCCACTTAGAACTGGAACCAGACAAGGTTGTCCTCTATCACCACTACCATTCAACATAGTACTGGAAGTTCTAGCCAACACATCAGGCCAGAGAAGGAAAGAACGGGCATCCAAGTGGGTGCAGAAGAGGTCAAACTCTTGCTCTTTGCCAGTGATATTAATATGATCTTATACTTAGAGAATCCCAAAGACCCAACCACAAGACTCCTGGAAGGGTTCAAAAAATGCAGCAATGTCTCAGGATATAAAATCAATGTCCATAAATCAGAAGCCTTTGTATATGCCAATAATAGCCAAGATGAGAAGCTAATCAAGGACACAATCCCCTTCACAGTAGCTTAAAAAAAAAAAAGAAAGAAAAAGAAAGAAAGACAGAAAGACCTACCGACCTAGGAATATACCTAACAAAAGAGGTGAAGGACCTCTACAAAGAAAATTACAAAACTCTAAGACAAGAAATAGCAGAAGATATTAACATATGGAAGAACATACCATGCTCATGATTGGGAAGAATCAACATTGTGAAAATGTCTACACTGCCCAAAGCAATCTACAGAGTCAACGCAATCCCCATTAAAATACCATCATCATACTTTCAAGATTTGGAAAAAATAATTCTTCATTTTGTATGGAACTAGAAGAAACCCCATAGAGCCAAGGCAATTCTTAGTAATAAAAACAAAGCTGTGGATATCAAGCTACCAGACTTTTGGCTATCTTACAAGGCCATAGTGATCAAAAGAGCACGATATTGGCACAAAAATAGAGACATAGAGGCTTAGCGCCTGTAGTTCAAACAGCTAAAGCGCCTGCCACATACACCAGAGCTGGCAGGTTTGAATCCAGCCTGGGCCTGCCAAACAACAATGACAACTACAACCAAAAAACAGCTGGGCGTTGTGGTGGGTGCCTGTAGTCCCAGCTACTTGGGAGGCTAAGGCAAGAGAATCACTTAAGCCCAGGAGTTGGAGGTTGCTGTGAGCTGTGATGTCACAGCACTTTACCCATGGCGACAGCTTGAGGCTCTGTCTCCAAAAAAAAAAAAAAGATAGAGACATAGACATCTGGAACTGACTAGAAAACAATGAGATGAAACTAACATCTTATAGCAACCTGATCTTTGATAAACCAAACAAGAACATACACTGGGGGGGAAAAAATCCCTATGCAATAAATGGTGTTGGGAGAACTAGATAACCACATGTGAAAGACTGAAACTGGACTCATACCTCTCACCACTTACAAAAATTGATCCAAGAGTGATAAAAGATTTAAATCTAAGGTATGAAACAATAAGAATCCTCAGAGAAAGTGTGGGGAAAACCCTTGAAGATATTGGCCTGGGGAAAGATTTTATGAAGAAGACTTCAGTGGCAATTGCAACAACAACAAAAATAAACAAATGAGACTTAAACTGAAACGCTTCTGTACAGCTAAGGAGACAACAACCAAAGCAAACAACCTTCAGAATGGAAAAAGATATTTGCATATTATGAATTGAACAAAAGCTTGATAGCTAGGATCTATAAAGAACTCAAATTAATCAACAAAAAAAGATCCAACAATCTCATATATCACTGGGTAAGAGACATGAATAGAACCTTCTCCAAAGAAGACAGACGAATGGCTAACAAATATATGAAAAAACGCTTATCATCCCTAATCATCAGAGAAATGCAAATCAAAACCACCCTGAGATATCACCTAACCCCTGTGAGAATGGCTCACATCACAAAGTCTCAAAGCTGCAGATGCTGGTGTGGATGTGGAGAGAAGGGAACACTTTTACACTGCTGGTGGGACTGCAAACTAATGCAACCTTTTTAGAAGGACGTATGGAGAATCCTCAAAGAACTCATATTAGACCTCCCATTTGATCCCGCAATCCCATTACTGGACATCTACCCAGAAGAAAAAAAATCCTTTTATCATAAAGACATTTACACTAGACTGTTTATTGCAGCTCAATTTACAGTCACCGAAATGTGGAAACAGCCTAAATGCTCACTAACCCAGGAATGGATTAACAAACTGTGCTATATGTGTACCAGGGAATACTACTCAGCCACTAAAAAAAGATGGAGACTTTACATCTTTTGTATTAACCTGGATGGAGGTGGAACACATTCTTCTTAGTAAAGCATCACGATAATGGAGAAGCAAGAATCCAATGTGCTCAATTCTAATACGAAGGCAGTAGAAGAGGTAAAACAATGGGGGCATGAGCAAGTGGGGAGAGGAGAGAAGGGATGGGGGGCCACGGTGTATGGTACACGATTGTAAGAGGGACTTTATCTAACAAATGCGATCAGCGTAACCTAATTTTTTGTACCCTCAGTGAATCCCAAATAATAAAAAATTTTTTTAAATTAAACAGAAGGTATAAAATAAGGTCCCAGAAACTCACCTGGTGCTACTCTCTGTTGCTTTGAGAGATAGGAAGCTCCTTTTTTTTCTTTTCTTACTTCAATAAACTTACTTTTTCTTAAAAAAAAAAAAAAAAAAAAAAAACCTGGGGAGGTTGGTCATCCTTGCTCTACTTCAAACTCTGGTTCCAGGCTGATTTTCGCTACTTGCTGAGGGTTGGATTCCAAGTATCCATAGGGGAGACTCAGGCTGAATGGACAACAGCCACCCAAGGCAAGCTCTTCTCATGGTGAGAGCAGAGATGCATGAGGGCAAGTGGCCACAGACAACGCCTTCTAAAGCCTAAGCTTAAAACGGGCACAATGTCATTTCCATGGAGCAGAAAAATCAGAAATTCTTGACATTGTTTAAGAGCCTTGATTCATCCATAGCTGAAAGTTCTCACCTTAACCCAATTGGGCTGGGTTTTCTGCTGTCTTCCAAAGGGTTCATATTACAGGGTTCATAGATTTCTCGCTCTCTCGTTCTTTTTGTATGAATAGACTAACAAGTTGGACTGGAGATAGATAAAACTTTTCATAAGTTTTTGAAGTTTACAACAGGAATGGGCCTGTGAGGTACCGCAGCGGGGAGGGAAGGCCTCAGAATAAAGCCCCTCAAAGTAAGCCCCAGCTTCTCACCTCAGGTTTAAGGGTCCCCAGCATAGCCCACCACCCACTTAAATGTCCATCCCCTTTTTATATACATTCTATACTTTAGTGAAATTCGACTGATTTTTCTGAACCAAAGCCCACTCTTGGCCATTTCATTTAAAATACACTTCTTAACCCCTACCACGTGTGCTGCACTGTGCCAGGTTCTGGGGCTACCACAGAGGGTAAGCCAGACGAGGTCCCTCCCAGGGCACTAACAGTGAAACTTGGATGGCAGGCACCAAATAAGCAATCCTACCGCGTGTGGTCAGTGTCTAGTAAAGGCATACCCGGCTGATGGAGCACTGGGGAAGAGGCCCCCCTTTCCACGGGTGAAACCTATTCATCTGTCTCAGTCAGGGTAAGAGACACTACTCACTGTAACAGAAAACCAGGCACTCCAGAGGCTTCCTTTCATTTCCCTTCTACCCTGGTCTCCTGCTGGCTGGCTAATTCTCCTGTGCAGCTCTTTTCAGTGACCAGTCAAGGCTCTTGGCTTCCACCACTTACCTTAAACATGTGTCCTCCACATGGAAGGGGACAGATGCTTGAATAACCGTGCAGGGGCTATTACAGACAGACCAAGAAGGGGCATACTTCACCTTCACTGTATCGGATTGGCTCTGTCAGACACCCAGTCACCTGACAGCAAGGCAGGCCCAAGAAGATGAAACAGGATGGAAGGGCACCTGGCGAGCCTCTGCAGTACCACCAAGATCTGCCTCCTGCACTACCAATGCTATGAAGCACTTCCTGCCCCCCCGTCAGAACGTCTCTCTCCTCACACTTGTCCTGCCCCTTCCTCGCGACTGCAATGTGCTCAACTGTCTGTTACAACCATCTGTGACTCTGTCTGCCTCCTCCTAATGAGAGGGGAATCTCTTGCGGGCAGAGACCTGGTCTAGGTCACCTTAGTATCTCCCATTGCATCGGCCACACGAACAGATGGTAGGTGCCACGTATTTATGTGTTGAATGGGGGAAGACAAACTGGTTTGAACAGCATAGTAAAAACTGAGAGGTTCCTTTCCCATTCCTTCTCTCAGGCCACCCTGAGACCAATTCTAATTCTAAAAATAATCACAATAGCTCTGAAAGGGGAGATTTCCGTGTGCCTATAAAACCCCCTCATTGACATTTATACCTATGTTCCATTTCTTTCCACGATTCGTTGTATTTTTCCACTCTTTACTTCCAGCTAATGGAAAGTGGGTTTTGAAAAAACAGGCCAACGTATTACAGGAAAATTCTTGATCCTAGAAAAAACAGAGGGGGACCCTTGAAAGGAAGTGGGTGGCGTTGCTCTCCAGCATGCTGCAAGGTTGGAAGACCTTTGTTTCGCATGTGTTGTGCTTGACTGCCCCCTTGCTGTAGCTCTCTGTAGTGACCATGTCCTACTCTAGGAGAGAGAGACTGACTTGGAAGAAAGAACCTTCACAGGAAACGTCGCCTGAAGCCATCCGCACAGGAAACATACACAAAGGGAGAAGGAGGAGGAAGCAGCACGGCACAGATCTAGTATTTTTCCATTTTCTACTGCATTTCCTTGTTCAGCAAGGGAGGTGGGGGTTCCCCTCTCCTTCCTGTCACCTGTCTTGATTGTTCTGCTAGAAGGCTCTTTCTATCACGGCCACACGCTTCCCATTGATCTTTTTTCTTCCACTTTCTCCTGTAAGCCAGAGAGCCAATGCCACTCTGCCTCCTAGAGTTATGGAGACCTTGGCTTTTAGAGCTGGAAAAGAATCTTCATCAATAGCTTACGGAGCGTTTTCATTTTATGGAGGTACATCCTGATGATTCCTCTCTTCCCCTGCAGTTCAGAGCTTCTGCTGAGAATTTTCAGCTAAAACTCAGGACAGCAGAGTCCAGTCGGTGAAAAGGCTCTCAACCAGAGACCTAGAAGGGGATTTCTGAGCTTGAGGGTTTCTTTCTCATCTCCAGCCAATATTTACCTGACCCAGAGCATGTCTGAAGCAATGGGGTGTCTGTGGGGCCCCAGGGATAAGGAGATGACACTGGAGTCCCCAGCATGCATTTCCACAACATCCTTTCCTTTTCATCTCCTCTTCTACTAACTCTGTTCACCACAACAAGGTAAGACAAATATTTTTTTTCACTTCAAAGAAAACCACATCCCTAGGAGATGAAATGATTTTTCAGAGGCGGTCATCACATTAGTGCTGGCCTGGGCACCATCCCTTGGTTCTCAGAGGCGGTCATCACATTAGTGCTGGCCTGGGCACCATCCCTTGGTTCTCATTACATTAGTGCTGTCCTGGGCATCACCCCTTGGTTCTCAGAGATGGTCATCATATTACTGCTGGCCTGGGCATCACCCCTTGGTTCTCAGAGGCAGTCATCGCATTAGTGCTGGCCTGGGCATCACCCCTTGGTTCTCAGAGATGGTCATCGCATTAGTGCTGGCCTGGGCATCACGCCTTGGTTCTCAGAGATGGTCATCACATTAGTGCTGGCCTGGGCATCACCCCTTGGTTCTCAGAGATGGTCATTGCATTAGTGCTGGCCTGGGCATCACCCCTTGGTTCTCAGAGGTGGTCATCACATTAGTGCTGGCCTAGGCATCACCCCTTGGTTCTCAGAGGTGGTCATTGCATTAGTGCTGGCCTGGGTATCACCCCTTGGTTCTCAGAGGCGGTCATCACATTACTGCTGGCCTGGGCACCATCCCTTGGTTCTCAGAGGCGGTCATCGCATTAGTGCTGGCCTGGGCACCATCCCTTGGTTCTCAGAGGTGGTCATCGCATTAGTGCTGGCCTGGGCACCATCCCTTGGTTCTCAAAGGTGGTTATCGCATTAGTGCTGTCCTGGGCACCATCCGTTGGCGTCCCAACGGTTGGGAGCTCACAAAACAAACCCACTTCACCCTGCCCATCACGAAAACCCCAGCTTTTCCTGGAAAAATAAATGCCTTTTGGAAGGGATGAGAATCATACCAAAGATTTCATCTGATTTCTTCATCACTGGAAAATTCAGCCCCTGATGAATATCAGTCCTACCCAGTCTGAATGTCCTAGAAACCCTTCCTCTGCATCACTGTCTGTAACTCAAGCAAGAGATGTATTTCCATCCTTCAAATCCTGTAATTTCTTGGAAGTACACAGATTTAGCTTGTTTTCTCTATCCTCACTAAACATTTTCTAAACAACAACAAGGGAGTGAAACACTAATATCTTCATGTAACCCAACCATCTGGATCAAAGATGAACCAGGTGAAGCCATTTCACAAGACAAGTGAGACAGCCTTCCTTCCATTTTCTAGCATGTATGCAGAAATAGACCCAACTTCAGTCTGACAGGGTCGTATTTCCACAATGTCTACGCCACAAAGGAAATAATTAACAGGGACAAAAATTCTTTTTAAGTTAAGAATAACCATACACATATGAGCACACAGACCCACACACAAGGGCCCAGAGAAAAAACATGGATTGGGCGGCACCTGTGGCTCAAGGAGTAGGTGCCCGGCCCCCCAAAAAAAAACACAAAAAAAGAAAAAACATGAATTATGCCTAAAAGAATAAATACCAATTCTTAGAGTTGTTTGAAAGATCTAATTATTGGATTTTCTTGCATTAGCCCGACTCCTTAATGGAAGTAGTCAAATAAACAAAACTGAGTTCACATAGACTCCAAAATTAGTTAGGCTGGATTAAATTCTTAAGACTGCACTGAAGTCCAAGTTTGTGAATACAAATTCCTCCTATAATGTGAAGAACAAAATAGTAAGTTTTGACCATGGAAAGTGACGTATACAGTGATAGTACAGATCCAAGCAAAGTCTTACCTTTGGACCTACTTACAAGTCACTTCTTAACCACAGGACACAAAGAAATGTTTTTTATGTTAGCGGATCACCCACTTATTAAATGCATATGCCCAATTTTATGGTGACATTAAGAAAAGCCATTTTGTCCAGGAATTTTCTAGACTCGGAGTCAATTTGCAAACAGATAATTCTCTCAAGCCTCAAAGTAAAACTATCCATTGTTTTTACTTAATTCATTCAATGAACGAACACTGTGATGAGTGGTGTTTTTATTTTGTGAGAAGAGATTAAAGCAAAAAAAGCTTTGCAGTCTCTAAAGCAGCGGTTCTAAACCTGTGGGTCATGACCCATAGGAACTGGATTGAAGGGTCGCGGCATTGGGAAGGTTGAGAACCACTGCTCTAAAGGTTTACTTTGGGAGAGGAAAAACAAACATAGTCCTGGTGACTTGAAAATAGTAACATTCATCTATAAATGAAATGTATATTTCAAAGTTAATACTGTAGCTCTTGGGAACAAAAAGCAGAGGAAGGCTCAAAGCAAGTGAGGTCCATCAGCAGCCCCTGTGGAGGAGCAAGCAATCCCTCTGAGCCTGTGTGTTCTGCCAGGGAACTGGGGAGAAGGAACAGCACCCCTGCAGGAGGCAAAACATCATGAAGACCCCAGGGGTCACTTTCCTGTCTTGGTCCAGAAACCATGTTTTCTGTGTCTTTCCATCCCCACCTCCAGACCTCTGGCTGCCTCACCGCAGCCTGGAAGTCTAGGGCTCCACGGCCTGCACCAAGAGCACACAGCACAGGCTTAGGTCAGCAGCTGGCGTTGAGTGGGAGCTGCTGCCATCAGCATATCATCGTCATTGTCACCAGCCACGAGCCCAGGTCTGCTGTTTCACCTACACCTTTCAGTAGACCTCTCAGGCCTTCCGACCTTTCTAGCAGAGGTAATTAGAAGAAGAGCTGAGGATGGGATTTTAGTTGGAAGCTGGTTGGGCAGAAGGCCGGTGTTCAGTGAACATCATTTGTCCTGTTTTCCCTCTTTCTTATCTTCCTTCCTCTGGTTGGTTTATTAGCTACTAACTCTGTGGCAGGAACGCCAGGGAGCAAGATCAATGTGGTCCCAGCCCTGATGGAGCCGACTTTCTGCCACTGAAATACAGGGCACTTCTTTTATCCCTTTTTGGAAGAACATCTTTCCCATAAGCTCTATCAGACTTTTGCTCTTGTTTTATTGGCTGTCCCTGACAGGCTTGCCCCACCAGTCAGACACTGCCAAGGCAACAGGATGGCCTTGCTGACACAACTCAATCATGACTCATCCTGGGGCTGGACCCCGGGACAGCCCAGATGAATCAGGATTTCTTTATGATGAAGGCAGAAGGGAGGGTGGCCACGCGGGAGAGGACTTGGATGGACGGTGGATTTAAGACCACAGTCTGACACCAGGCTTAGTGCTCACACAGTTTTCTGGGGGTCCCGGGGCTGTGGAATGGCGTTCAACTGATGTCTGGCTCTTCAGAGGGGGAGGCTAGTTGCTGTTGAGGATGACAGAGATGAGGTCAAGGGCTCACAGAAAGCACAGAAGGTTCAGAAATAACACAAAGGGTCTAGATTACCAGACTGGAGGACGCAAGGAAGGAGAGAATGGAAACCTGTTCCCACTGACCCTTTAACTGGCCACATAGGAGCTTCTTTTAAAAAGGCGAAGAACAGAGATTTTTTTTAAAAGAAAAGAAACTCAGGGGCTGAGTTGAGAAGGACACTTACTTCAAAAAGCTTTTCTCCAGGGCACCGAGCAGAAAATCTTTTTGAAATAAGTGTCCTCCCCAACCCGGCCCTGACACGTCTATAATGGAACAGACCAGGTCCTTGCAGTAGCGTTGTGCAAAGAGCTGTTGCCAGCAGGAAGTGAAATAATAAAGCAAGGGCTTCTCCTCTGCTTACTGACCTCCTTTTGGGACCCTAGTCTACAAAAATAAAAAGAATCATCATCATCATTTCCATCCTGGAAACAGGCCAGCCTACTGTTGTGTTCACTAAACTCCCCGAGCCTGAGTCCTGAGGCAAGCTCGCTGTCTCTGGGACTATAAAATGCCAAGTTAGCAAAATCTCTGGACTCCTAGTTTCCACCTTTGCATGCCTCCCTCACTGCCTGGGTACTTGACAGAGGATAAATGAGGTTTCATGAGCCAGAAATTATCCTGACATCCTCCCTTCCCTGTTAAACTGTCCCATGTTACCTTTGACAACACAGTCTCCAAGTATTTTTAATCATCCACCCTCACAGGAAAAACAAATGAGCACAGACCCCTGGGAAGCAAACACTGAGATGGAGTTAGGAAGGAAAGAGGTTTATTGTGAGTGATGCCCATAAAAGATAAAAGGGAGGGGAACAGGACGAGACAGGGAGAGCCTTGGATGCCACATCGATCTGATGGTCTCAGCCAGCCCCACCTGCTCTCTGGGCAGATTGCCTGTAGGAGGAGTTGTCCCGTCGAACATAAATGGCCAGGCCCAGGGACACCGCCAGGCTCAGTCACTGGCTGGAAATGCCTCTGCTTAAAAGCTGAAGCGGAGCATGAGGTGCATCTACCAGCGGGAGGCTGTCACACAACTCTACTCCTTACTGCTCAACACACCCTTTCTTAAAAGGGGATCTGAGCAAAGCAGCTCCACAGCTGCCCCAGGCCTCTGTGTGAGGGTTACAGGGGCTGCTCCTTATATTATTATATATGTGCCCCACAAATACATCAAAAATTAGTCCAGGTAAGGTGGTTCATGGCTGTAATCCTATCACTCTGAAAGGCTGAGGCAGGCAGATTGCTTCAGTGAGACTCAGTCTCTACCTAAATTAGAAAAAATAGCTGGGTGTTGTGGCGGGCACCTGTAGTCCCAGCTACTTGGGAGGCTGAGGCAAGAGGATTGCTTAAGCCCAAGACTTTGAGGTTGTGGTGGGCTGTGATACCATGGCATTCTACCCAGGGTGAGAGAGTGAGACTCTGTCTCAAAAATAAAATAAAATTTCATAGTAATATGACATAAAACACATAAATAGGGAAGCTCCATTGAGCTTCTTCATGGGTGCTCCTCTCCATCCCCAGGCCTGACTTGGTGCTGGTCCAGCAGCAGCTGACCAGATACTCCTTGGACCCCGTGGGCCACAGAGTCAGAGGAAGGGATCCAGCAGTTAAGGGGCACTTCCCATCCTTGGCATTCCCTTGTTAAAAACTGAGTTCAGCCACCTAAATCACGTCACTTTGCCTTTTGCTGCAGGAATTCCCTAAGGCATGTACCAAATGTCTCCACTTGCAGTTCCTCAAGCCTAGAGCGAGAGCAGCCACCCGGGGGTGACACCCTTCAGATGCTCAAAGGGGAGATGCTGGTTACCTAGCCAACGCATCTCCAACATTGATCCACGGTTATTTCCTCCACCTGCATTTTGAAAATCCCCTCAGTGAGTAGGGCAACGGCCCCATATACTGAGAGTGGCGGGTTCAAACCCGGCCCCGGCCAAACTGCAACAAAAAAAATAGCCGGGCGCTGTGGTGGGCACCTGTAGTCCCAGCTACTTAGGAGGCTGAGGCAAGAGAATTGCCTAAGCCCAAGAGCTGGAGGTTGCTGTGAGCTGTGATGGCACAACACCCTACTGAGGGCAACAAAGTGAGGCTCTGTCTCTTAAAAAAAAAAAAAAAAGAAAAATCAATTCATTTTATCCTAGTAGAGTGTGAGAGATGAATTTAATTATGTCCTGCTCTATGAAAGATATAAAGCAGAGTCAGAGAAAAGGCCAATTCTGTTCTAAATATGGACCTTGCATCAGTCAGAACTGTCTTTTTTTTGCTATGACACCATGAGAGAAGAACTGATAGCAAGGAAGGGACTGGTAGTTAAACCAACATTTAACATGTGTCATTCTGAAAGTTAGTAACATTGCTCCCCTGAAACAGCATTAGAAATATTAGGTTAGATTTAAAGTTAGCTCTAACTCTGAATTCATTTTAGTTGATTCAGTTTATTCTCCTCTTTTTTATTTGGACTTGTAACCAGTGATAATACTTATATTAATGCTCCTCCTGTGTGGTATTGTTGAACAGGTGTTTGTGCACTAATTGGAATCCCTGTAGCTTTTTGTGTCCAGCTTCTTTCACCTAACATAATTCTTTCAAGATCTAGCCATGTTATACCATGTTATACCATCATTCCTTCATATGGGTGGATAATATTCCATTGTAGGGACATATTTAATTTAATTTATCCATTCACCATTTGATGGACATATGAATTATTTATCCTTTTAGAATGTTATGAATAATGCTTACATAACCATTTGTGTACAAGTTTTTGTGTGGACATGTTTTCAATTCTAGGAATGAAATTGCTGGAGCATATGATAACTCTGTATTTAATTTTCTGAGGAACATCAGACTTTTTCAAAGCACTTGAACCATTTTATCGTTCCTACCAGCAACATATGAGCACTCCAATCTTTCCACATCCCCACCAATACTTTGTTATTGCCCTTTCTTTGATTATAGCCATGTAGTGGGTGGGAAGTAGTATTTCACTGTGGTTTATGGTATTCAGCATCTTCTCATGCCATTCACTTTTACTTTGTTTGTCTGGTTTTTATCATGCCATTTACTTTTAAATAACACAGTAACAGCTGTCCATCACAGGACAAAAAAGAACAATGCTGCTTCAAGAATGCATATCAGAAAGACATATTTGGAAAGCCAAGTATCATCTGCATTAATTAACAAATGTAATAAGGGAGGGTAATCGGTGGGACCACACCTACGGTGCACCTTACAAGGGTACATGTGAAACTTACTAAATGTAGATTATAAATGTCCTAACACAATAACTAAGACAATGCCAGGAAGGCTATGTTAACCAGTTTGATGAAAATATTTCAAATTGTATATAAAACCAGTGCATGGTGTCCCATGATTGCATTAATGTATACCACTATGATTTAATGAAAAAAAAAAAACCAAAAAACATTTGTAATAACATATGCTATTTTCAATGATCATTAGAGTATTTACTTTTCTTAGTTATCTGCTATAGCCATAAATATGATTTGCTACAGCAGAAGCTCCTTTATCTTGGAATCAAAAAAATGGAGTAAGCAAAACAATTATTATAAAATCTCCCTCTTCTACCAATATTAATCCATTTTAAAATAATTTAGATTTGCCTAATTGTAGAATGTGTTAGCATAAGACATATAGAAAGATTGGTGGTATCATTTGTTGGGTTGTGATATTAAGGTGTCAATCCTTAAGACACATTAATCAAAGTGGACAATTATAATAATATCAAAGTGATTTCACTGGTAATCTATTCTTGTCAATTACACATTTTATTATACAACAACTGGTTTGAAGCTTTAATGTGTGTAATATTTACATATGTTAAAACTTTTTTCTCTATCATTGTTTGGAGTTGGTACCTAAATATGAGAAATTAATCAAATTAGGTCAGATGTAAGTTATTTTTTGTAAGCAACCTACTATAATTCAGAACTCATTATTAAGTTACAGGAACATTAAAAAGTTGATCCTCATCTCTCACCCTCAAATTCCTCTAAAAATCTGTTATTGGACTAATTATGGTTGTCTATCCCAATGAGATATTTATTCACGGAGTAATTAAACCTTTAAACAGAAGCAAGTATTTAAAAAGAAATAAAAGCATGTGAGTGTTCTCAAATTTTCATTCACTCTAAGAATATAACCATAACAATTACTCTGTACAGTAGCAGATGTTAATTTTTTAGTGACAACATGGCCCCCCCTTTAAAGGTTCAGACCTGGTTAAACCAATACAGAAGATATTTTTGTTTGGTATGTTTCTCAACTTCTCCAGATTTAAGAGGACCATCTCTGGTGCATTTCAAATAATGCAAGAAATATATATCTAATTATTAAGAAATTCTAAGAGCCTTTTTTTTACCTGTGTCCATACTTTGATTCAACTGTTGATCACTTGTTTCTCCATCTTCACTGATATATCCAGGAGGTGGTGTTTCTACAAAAGTTAAAAAACAAATCAAGTATAATTGCAGTATAATTTTTCCACCTTTTCTCCCAACTACCAAAGATAACCAATGAATCACTCCAAATAACAATTAAGAATATTATATAACATTACTATAAAAAACAATACTAGATACTGAGGGCTTATGATTGCGATCCTGAAACACAGGTCTTGAAGGCGAATCCTTAAAAACTACTCATAATAACAATCTAGCTCACTGGACATACTTTCTTAGACATTATTTACATATCTGCTTCATTCCCATATGTATATATTCTGGGGCGAGAGCCAAAAATACAACTTCAAAGACGCCTCAGTTCTGAATTAATAGGCTTCAAAGACTTTAGTACCTACAATTTTTTTTTAAACTAATGAACATCATTGACGGGTACTTAAGAGATTAAAGACACACACACATGATTTCAGGTTACAAAATTAATAGAGGCTTACATCTTACACTAAGTTCTACAGGGCAAAATATAATAGTATGGTTTAGGACTGGTCTAGCCTGAATTCTACCTAAAAAGTTTATTTCTCCAGAGATTTCTAACTGGTAAATTCTAAGTGTTTAAAGCAGAAAATTCAATTCAAATATAGACTACTGCACAAAACTGAAGTAAAATACTCCCTAAAAATAAATACATATTAGGATTCTAATGTGCATTCCCAGCACATTTTCAAATAAACTGTTTACTTTAGGAGACATCTGAACAGCTGAATACGCTTCTCATAAAATAAAAACTATTGAAACCATTTCACCAAATATAATTTTAAGGAAAAAAAAGAAATTTTTAAGATTTTCAACAGTTTAACATTTACATTGTTGAACAGTTTTAAGCATTTCAAGACAATGCAGGCATAAATCTAAAAAAATTTTGTAATTACCAGAAAAAAGAAAGGGAAGATGGGCATTAAGGGTTTCCTTTATTAACCCTTTACAATCTTGCTCAATAAGATAACTATAAATTTTAAGTTCATATCAAACTTTTCATTTAAGTGCCAAATTTTTTAAACTGAAATCCTAAGAATAAAATATCTTCATGTAATCAAACAATTAAGAACACAAAATAAGAATACCTATCATTATGCATCACTCTGGTTAAAGGTAATAAATTTAAATAGAGCTAAGCTTTGCCAATTTAACCACCAAAAATACTGAACTTTAAAATATTTTATCCTATTGTATTTCCTTATCTTTCTACATTATTATTTATATATAAAATAACAAAGCTGTTAGCATGTTAGAGAAAATGTTAAAATTTCTTTTGAAGTGGAATAAAAAGTGAATCTTTTAGTTTTGTTATCACTTGGAGCTCGATAAAGCCTCGTTGTTTAGAAAAGCAAATAGGTATAATCCACCTCTGATTTTCTACTTTATATAATACACAAAACTACGTACTAAAATAAAAAAAAAAAAACTAAGCCCAAACATCTTTATAGCTAAAAGCCACTAAATATTCTGCTTAACATCCTTCAAAATAATTACTGAGTATGTCTCACATGTACAAGACAATATGCTTACAACCTAAGTTTCCTGGTACTGCTAAATAATAGCAATTCCTTACTCAGACTTAAAATGCCTCCCCCATACACATATACAAACTCCACTCCAAGACACATTTATAAAAGAAAGGCCAACAACTTCTACCCAGGCAATGCCCTGTTTTATAGTCCTACATCCTTATCCTAGTCGATCATAACTCTCCCCTCTCCTCCTGACTTCTCAAAGTTTATATTTCCTAGCAACCCAAAAAGCAGCTTTAAATTCTCTTTTGGAATAAAATAGTCATCAAAGAAATGTACATTAAAATACTTCAAAAACTATTTCCCATCTGTAAAACTGGCTATTTTAAAAAAGCACTTCTTTTTCTTATATTTCTAACACTGTCTTCAATGAACAAGCATTAGATGGGATATATTAAGAAATAATTACAGTAGAAACCCTGTAAGTTGGCCACACAATGGACCGTAACAGACTGGTCAACATATGGAAGTGGTGAATACAAGGAACTAGGCCTACTGTACTAATATGCACATATGGTGAATGCCTGGTCTATGAAAATTAAGTCAACTTAAGGAGGTGGTCAACATAGAGAGGTGGGCAACTATGGAGATTCTACTGTGCTTAATATACTTGAAGCTCTTAAGTTCCTTACATATTTTTAGTGTATAAAATAAAAACATGAGAATAGAGGAACATTAGGAAAAGTGAAAAAAACTGAGACAATAAAGATCTTCATCCTAACATTACATTTTTTGTTTATGCTAGGGAGAAAAATCAACCTAACAAAATATTAGTTGTCCTAAAAGATGGTAAAGTCTAAAAGGGTATGTATGATATCATGGAAATATTACTGTATCACATAATACAACAGTGTGAGCATAATGTGAGAACCATATGGTTTAATTCATTTTCATCAGGAATTACAAAGGTACAAATGAAATATAACTAAAATAAAGGTTTTTTGATTTTTAGTATAACACAAATTTTACTAGAACTATAGAAAAAATACGGTATCTCCTTATAGAAAAGTTACATTTCTCTTAAACATTTTTAAGTTATCTAAGAAAAAGTGATTATTTGGTAGATTTTTAGTTTCAAGTATTTGAGAAATACTTTTTTCTATTATTATTTATTTTGCTTATTCTGCATCTCTCTCAGCTTCAATGACTAAGACAAACCTACTAAGATCTTTTCTTTTTTGCTTCTCACAGTACTTTGATTAGAACCACTGCAAAAGAAAATGAAATATAATGTAAAACTTTTTTCCAAACAAAACTGTTTAATGTACTAAGCTTATATTTTTCATGAAATAATCACCCAATAAATCAGATTTTTCTATTCAAAATCCAGAAACGTTTTTTAAAAGTGAAATCATAATTTAGTAATACTTCAAATGTTTGAACAAAAATTTCTCTCTATCCAAAATTTAAAAGATTCAGAAGGCAAAAATACCTGGGATATAATTACTCTGTGGCTCAATTCCTGCCGGGAAATTAGTGTTTTCTGGAATGGAGTGGGTATAATCATCCAGAGGCGGTAGTTCTGTTAGGATTTCAGTGTGCCGTGGCACTAATACTGGAGGCAAAACTGAAAAAGTTACAAGAAATCCAAGTTAATGGCAAACAGCAAAAGGGAAGGGAATATTTATTGTAAGTTTTCACCAAGAAGAGGAAAAAGAAGAAAGGGTAGCTTAATTAAAAAGTTAGGGTCTACCTATCTGGTATATACTAGTTATTGAGAAACTGACAAATCTGAGTATGGCTTAAACTTATGTAACTCACCATCTAAAATGCCATTCTCTAATTTATCTCCTACTTTTAGGAAGAATGCAACCCTAGTAATTTACATTACCACAGAAGTTCATAAATCCCCATTGGAAAAGTTGAGAAAAGACTGGCTTGGTTTGTAAACTCAGATTTAGGGAATTTTCTAAAAAATGTAAGTTGTATTTTTTTTTTAAAAGTTTCAAGTAGAAAGCAAACAAAATGAAGTCTTGCTACAAGCTTTATTAAATTGCTTATAACCAAATGATGTCATAAAATAATTCTGAAAACACTCAAAAGCAAAATGCTTGTAAGTCACTGCAGCAGAGAAGTACAGCAATGTATCAGTTTAGCTCTAAGCAGACTGCAAATCTGTTGGATTTCCTGGATACATACTTTGATGCCAAGTAGTATGCTAGTCCAAGAAACTGACATCTTTTCCCTCTAAGATATGTTTTTCCACATAAAATTTTAGAAAATAAAAAGCATTTTTAACCACCAAATAACATGCTGAATTTAAAGTACTTACTTAGATTTTACACTAAAATTTTCGTGGGTCACAAGAATACCTAAATAAGCTTAAATTCAGGCATTTAATTTAAAACTAGAAAAAAAACCTGCCATCTTCCTACCTGGTGTCTCAACTCTCTGATAGTGGTAAGGGTTTACACATACTTCATCCTTTTTAAGATTAAAAGCATATTCGCAGTTTTCAATTGCCTTGAGTTCATGATGACTGTGAAGATCAGGCCAGCGCCACAATCGGCAATATATAACATGTGGCAATCCTTTTCGATGGGATACCTGAAGACGACCATCAAGAGACCTATTGGGAAGCAAGGGGGAAAGGAGGGAACTTTAAAAAAATAAGTGTAGTCAAATGGGCTAAATTTGTACAATAACAGCATAAAGAAAGAAATGATAGCCATTTAGTTTTAGGGAGAATCAGGAAGAAAAATGTACTTTTTAATGGATCTGACAAAAAGTACGCAGCAGCACTAGCAGATGTTTCTTATAAATATGCTACATAAATGACTCGAATGCCAATGAAATGCTAACTACTTGGGAAAAAATGATTTTTCCAGAAGAATATTAAACAATTATACTTGAAAAACTTTTTGTCAACTTCTATGTTTGGTATATCAAACTTTTTAGAGATGCTTCTAAGGGCATTAATTGTGTAGTGACTAGTCAAAAACAGAACTAGTGTGAAGAATGGTAAATACCAACAATGACATGACAATAACTTGCTCAGACTAATGTAACTCATTACCCAGTTGTGACCACTTTGAGAACTAAGGTATTATCTATATAGTTCACACATAAATGCAGATGGTGATGAATATGATGAGATGAAATAGACAAATACCATATACTCAAAAATGAGATGATTAAAAAGGTAACATAAAACAAGCTAGCCTGCTGTTAACTGTGATATAAGGGATTCATTAAATAACTATGTATTTATTAGTATAAAGATGACATTTTGATGATAACAAGAAATTTAGCAAAATTGGTCATGTACCTACTGAAAAATTAGGCCAACAACAGAGTATATCTAATCTCGAACTAAAATGAATATATATTTATAAAAATTCTTATTCTTTAGGGGAGGCAATAATTTAAAGAAGATTCAAAACTAGAATTGCATTGATCAAAACATCAGCTGAAACATTTAATGTATTTTTTAATAATGGCAAGCAGATATTTTAAATGCTATGCCTTATTTTAACATTAAGGAAAACATCCTAAACAAAATTATACTAAGCAACCCAGTAAAGGTCTTCCAAAACATCCCCCCACCCACAAGATCTCTAGGATTTGACAGAGGGCAGAATATTCACCTGGTTTGTTCAGAGAAGCTGTAAAGGCCTGTTGTATCCCACTGATCTATCGTATTTGGTGTACTCAGTCCCCAAATTTCAGAGCAAGTGCTGTGCATAAATTGAAAAACAAAAAATTGATGTGAACATGGAAGCATGGTTATTCAAAATACCATGATGTAAAACATGGAGAATGTACAGAATACTTCCTTCACCCAGAAAATATAAATTGTTTCACTTTTTTTCACAGGCATTTAGAACTAGTTACTATATTTTCTATATGAAGGAAGCCAATAAAATGAAACATGTGACTCCAGATAAGTTATGATTATGTTTTTAAAATGTGAACACTAATGCTTTCTAGCTTAATGAATCATACCTATAAAGCCCTTTCTAATCTCCTCTACTTAGAACAAAAGGTCTAATACCACAGGCCTTACTAGAAGTGCTTTATTTTATAATCCAATTTTTTTTAAAAAAGTACCTGAACATGAAATGTCAATTGATATTCTTAATGTAGGAAAAATCCCAAGTAAAATAGACACATATTCACAGTCACAATTGCAGGTTATTTGGTCCTAGTACTTAAATATTCAGTTTTACTAAAAATTATTATTGTACTAGTATGGACAAAAAATAGAGTTTGAAATCATTCTAATATAGTATACGATCTTAAAATTTTTCTTCACATTTCTTTGCAGAGCATGGGCAGCCCAGAGATAATCCTTCCTATTTTCTAGACCGCTACTTATCATTTCAAAGTAACTTCTGATCAGTGGGAGACAGGAAGAGCTTAAATTCTTAGAATGGAACTGCCAAGCCTCTCAGGTACTAAGCTGTACTTTTTTAATGAATCAAAAGGCAATTTCTAAAACTTAAGTTCCATTTCTCACACATTTATAAAATAATCAAAATTTCTAAGAGAAGGAATGTTTCAAAACAACTTTGGAAAATAAATCAAACAACTGATTAAATTCTAAATTCATACATCAGCAGTGGCTAATTAGATCAACATTTCAAAGGAAAGTGGTGAAAAGTGCTCACTTCCGGTGGCCAGGCAACACAGTCACCTGGTATGCTGAGCTTCAGTGCTACAGGTCTCTGGACCAGCCATCAGGCTGGAGGAAAATGTCAAAATACCCTGCTTGGGGGCTATAGTAACTGGACAGTTTGTTTAAAAAGGAAGTTTGAAAATTTTCTAGCACCTCCTTGAAATATTTTACAGATTCTCCTGCTTTTTTCGAGAAGCCAAACATAAAATGTACTGGATCATGAAACTCAGAAAAAGCCAAGTCATTAGAGGATAACATAGATCTTTTCTTTTTTTCCCCAAAGATACACTGATTAAAAAATCATGACATAAATGGTTCTTTTACTTAGAAGATAGCAGAATTCTATTGGAAATATATAGAATGCTGTAGTTTAAATCACAACAGAATCACCTAAATTCTAGCGACTCATGAGTCTAAGGGAGAAATATACAACTGATAGTTCTTTCTTTGAAAATAATTAACAGAAGTGTAGATATCAACAGTCTGTTCTGCTCTGATGATACAGGAACATTTCACTCAAGTTATTCTGGGACTCATATGACTACTAGGATCTAAAATACAGCATGGAAGAGCTTAAATTGTGTTTTATTTAAGCCTTGAAAGGAATAAGAGAAGATTAAAGTAATTGTTAAGAACTTGTAATCAATCTAGTGGCTAAAAGGGACCCCAACCTTCACTTGGTCACTTTCCAAAGGCTATCACAGGGTATGCTTATTTAAGCCTCAACCCTATTATTTATTACAGTATCTCTCTCACAAAATTGGAAGATTTTAAAACGTTAAATATATTTCCAGCTGGTAAAATCTTTACTTGTTTATGTCGAAAAAAAAATTTTCTTAAAGAATCCAATTTATAACAAAATACAGTTGGCCCTCCATATCCAAAAGTTCCACATCCTTGAATTTAACCCACCAAAGGAGAAAAGGGTTTAAAAAAAAATGCAATCGAAAAAAGCAAACTTAAAAATATATACAATAACAACTATTTACACAGCATTTACATTGTTTGAGATGAGTAATCTAGAGATGATTTAAGGAATTAGAGACCATTCTCCTACATGAAATATTGCCAGAACAGAAAAACAAATACCACATGTATTCAATACTAAACTGGACCTAGTTGATCAACATTTATGTACATATATGGAAGTAAAACTCAAAAGAAGGGTGAGAGGACAGGAGAGGTACAGTCCAAGGCATACATTCTGGGTTTGACTTAAAATGTACAAAAACAAATTATGTAACCAAACTGTGTGTACCCCTATAATAGTCTGGCAAGATAAAAAAAATAGCTTCTGAAATCCATTTTTAAAAAAGTATATGGGAGTCACACATAGCTTATATACTACTTATTTTATATCAGAGACTTGAGCATCCACAGACTTTGAAATCTCTGAGGGATCCTGAAATCAATTCCCCCATAGATACTGAGGGCCTCGTACAAAGCTTCTAGATAAATTATAAATGTGTCAAAACTACACAAATAAATATTTTGAACATAACTGAATCAGACAAAAGTATATTTAGACAAGACAACTAGAACTCAAACAGAAAATTGCAGTCTTTTGTTTTTGGAATCGGAAGATGGATGTGGGGCCAGAAAGGTCAGGAAAAAAAGGTGGAACTAACCTATAAAGGACCATGGAGGGAAAACATCAAAATATGACAGTGGTCTCTGCTCAAATTAAAAACCTTGCCATAGATATTTTTAAAAACCTAAGTATACAAAGAGAAACCCTGTGTTCATAGATGACTCAATGTTAACATGTCTATTTTCCCTTAGTAATGCGGCCTATTTGTTTATCTATTACAATCATAGTTTCAGCAAAAAAATTTTTGTAGCCATTGACAAGCTAATCCAAAATGTATATGGAAATGCTAAGGATTGTGAACAGCAGAACAATCTTAAAAAAGAATTACTGACTCACAGATGAATCTCAGAAATATCAGGCAGTTTTAATCACTCCTGATCAAGAGAAACTAAACATAAAAGACTACATACTGAATAATTCCACTTATATGAAGTTATAGAAGTGGCAAGACAAATTGAAAAGTGAAAAATTTCAAACAGTGGTTGCGTCCAGAAGAACCTTCTGGACGACAGAAGTATAGAAGAACCTTCTGGAGGATAGAAATATTCTATATCTTGATACTCTGATATATTATTCATCTGTCAAATCTAATCTATTTGTGTACTTTGCCACATGAAAATTCTACCTATTAAAAAAAAAAAGTAAAAAAAACAAAGAAAGTAAAAACTGGAACAGAAAGTCCCTATAAAAAAGTACAGATGGTAATGTCACATATGATAAAGAAGGTTCCCTATGAATTTACAAGGGAAAGTCCCTAAAATATATTAAGTGAAAAAAGCGGGAGTAATCAGTAAGCATAGTACATTACTCTTCACATATATATATATATAAAAAAAAGGACAGATAAAAAGATTTTTAAGTATTTGCTACATGCGCATCAGTAGTTTTAAACAAGGGAGCAGTGGGAAGGAAGACTTTTCAATGTGAATTTGTACATATTGCATGCATGTGTATGCAAACATAACCATATATTTTTAAGCCATGTGAATGTACTGCCTTTTACCAAAATTAAATCAAAACATTGCCATAGAATTAAATAATAATCCATGTCACGTTGACATTTCTATAAAAAGCTATGCTTTTAATCTTAGACAACTAAGCATAAAAAGCACACTGTTATTTTCTATACTGCATCATTTCAAGCACACTTTGGCATTAGTATAGGAGGCAAGTAATACTAACATGCCCACCTGAGCTTATTCATTCTTTCCTGACACAATGTCCTCTCTATCTCTTGTGGGCCCTCGGCACCAATTTTTTTCCACATGTATTTATCAACAACTGTCTCTAGCTACCTTTTAACTTTACTACTATGCCTAGCAAACCAGGTCAATTTTTAAGATGCTTTTGAGGAGGGGAGGTTAAACCAGGCAGCTTTAATCACTTGCTCTCCCTTAAAAGATTGACTATGTCTAACTACATTGCATTTCCCCACAAGACCCTGAGCTCCCAAAGGTCTTTGTGTACCTACCACCCAGCAAACAAGGTATTTGGTGACTCAATTAGTATCTTCATAGTATTCCTAGTCATACTAAATCCTAACATTTTAATTAACACTGGGGAAAAATTTCATCACTCAGGTTATCAAAATGTAGGAAAGGAATGCAGGAAAATTTTTAGTTAAGTAGCATTGATTGTAACTATATGAAACTACTTATACAGTCAATAAACTTCAATAATCCATAAATGTTACTTAAAATGCAACATTATTTTGTTTAAAAAAACCTTTCAATTTTATTTATAAGAAGCATCTCAATGTGAAAAAAAGTGTTACCTTAGAATCAGTAAAATATTTAATAGCAATTATCTTTTCAAGTTACTATTCTATATCAAGCAAAGTGTAAGACTTTAAATGGATTATGGACCTCACAGTAACCTGCAAACTATGTAAAAATAGTACCTGTCACTCATTAAATTGATGTTAATTGGAAAAGAAAAAACCTGCACAACATCCAGCAGTTTATAAGTACTAAGGATAGAGAAGAGTAACTCTGAAAATGTTAAAATAATAAAAATATGTTGTATGTGAAATCAAAAATATATCCTAAAGAAATTAAGTTTATTACTATAACAATGATAGCAATATCCAAATACACTGGCACAATATTTCCTAACTTATTTGACCATTTATCTTTAGAACATCTTTAAACTCTTAAGTATTGAAAAATATCAGGCAAAAATTGGTCTCAGATAAATTCTGCTTGATCAATATTTGTTCACTAATATAATTAGCATAAAATATTACAATATGTTGAAATAAGATGTAATAGACCACAAACCAACCATGATGCTGGCCCTATGTTCGTATACAGGCAGATGAGGCAAGCCTGTGTTGGTATCTCATACAAAGTCCTAAAGTTCTTTAAATAGAACACAATTTCTTAAAGGCAGATTATGACACTATCAACTGTGTACCTTTCTTCCATACATATCCAGCTTGAATTAAAAAGACGTGGGGAAAAGAGTGGAATAGCTACTGAAATAATAAAGACACTAATATATTAAAAATATTTGTTGGCCTACAATGTATTAGTTGATCACTAAACTAGCAGACTGGCTTGGGGTAAACTTGGCAGAAAGCCTCATCAAATTTCCGTAGTAATCACTCTTACAATGAGTATTAGTAAAATTAACACACTGAAGACCTTCTTCATCTAAGAATAAATTAACCTTTGAAAAATGAAATTAAATTTTAAAATCTAATATATGATCGACAAGTTGTATACTCATACACATTTTATACACAGATTTAAATTAGCATTTTTATACTGGTTTAATCACCTAGACATTATGTATTTGTGTCAATTAATGTACCTTTCTGCATTGAGGACATATATACCGTATATACTCAAGTATAAGCCAAGTTTTTTCGGCACAAAATTTGTGCCGAAAAACCCGAACTCGGCACAAATTTTGTGCCAGAAAAAACTCGGCTTATACTCGAGTATATACGGTATTTTATTCACATACTTCTTACAGGGAGATAAAAGAGAAGCAATAAGAACCAAATTCAAGAAAATAACACTTGTTTGGGGCAAAGGAAGGCTTGTATCACAAAATGTTAAACCTACTTTTACTGTTCCTGACATATTTGCATGATTTCCTCCTTCAGTTAAACAACGAATGTCAAGTCATACATTGATTTTACTAATTTATTATTTTTCCTGATCTTCTTGCCTAGAACGTATTTTTTCTTGAAATCAAATAGAATTTGTCACTGTGGAAAATTTAAACCATGGAGTAAAATTAAAGAGGTTAATAAATTAATAGAACAATACCAACAAAAAGAAGTTACTTCATGATCCAGCTTTTGATTACTGTTATGTTCAAATAATATAGATTTCTAGGGAATAATTTTTAACAATGCATCCATAATTATTTCTACTCACAACAGGATAATCCTTTTATTTTTATATATGATTTGAGACCAGAAGTTTGTATTTGAACTAGCTCAATTATTACAGCTAACCACTGTAATAATAGAAAGTCACCATAATTGCAGGTACTGTCTGTATACTCCATCATCACTACAGAGTTGCTGGATGGGGAATGGAAAACAAGATAACACCTACCTCCACAGTTTTTTAGCCTCCTTCCACCAATGAAAAAGGATCCTTGGAGACCACATTATACTTAACAAATTTGCAAAGGATACAAGTGAACAAAGAAGTATTCATTGTCTGCAGAAAACTTACCCAAAAGCTGTCAACTTATTGAAACCATTTACTATGTGCATTACACACATTATCAAATTTATGCTACGTACTCATACCAACCTTATAACATGAAATACCATTACCATTATTTTTAAAAAAGTAGGAAAGAAACCTCAGCAGTTAAATAACTTAAAAGGTCATAGAGCTAATGTGATAAAAGCCAGGATTGATATCTGGTTCTGGATGGCTTAAAATCCTGAATTCTTCAGGATACACTTCTGCAGAATGATAGTTTAAATCTGTTGTTTCAATTTTTTTACAAGAGCAGAAACTTAAAGAACTGTAAATATTATTGAAAGATATAAAATAAAGTAATAATTTAAAATGTTTAAATGTAATTCACTTATTATGTCACTAGAAACAAAGTGTTGATTAAATTAGGTCTTAGTCAATGATTAAGAATGATAAATTTTATTTGCCTCAAATCTAATTTTTCTCCTATGTTTTGTTTTGTTTGCAAAATACAGACAATCCTGAGAAACAAGTCATTGCAAATTCAATTTGTTTTAAGCTACTACATCTACAAATGCTAATAGCTGTATCTCTTGAAATCTTAGGATATTTTTAAATAAAAATTGAGAAATGTAAACATAAGTATCAGGAAATTTATTTCAAAAAGTTTTATCATCAACAACAGTCGATGGGTTGGGACACATCTATGGTGCATATTTTTATCTATAATAAAAAATAAATAAATAAATTTGAATTAAAAAAATAAAAAAAAAAAACAATAGTCAACAAGCACTTATATTCCTTCATAATTAAGGCATAACTAGGCAGTAATTAAATCTGGAGACAATTCAACAGGGTCCTTAATTGGCGTAACCCTTCACTCTGTACAGAGAACGTTTTTCAATTTTATCTTACAGCAGTGAAATACTAACCATTCAAAAACAAACTCATAGTCTGGCATGGTGGCTCATGTGTGTAATCCTAGCACTCTGGGAGGCTGAGGCAAGGGGATTGACCCCAAGAGTTTGAGGTTGCTGTGAGCTAGGATGCCATAGCACTCAACCCAGGGCGAGGGAGGGAGACTCTCTCTCAAAAACACAAAGAAACAAAAGAAACTCATTCAACAAATATACATCCTAGGATATCAGGGTTTCAAACAGAACAGAGTATGTCTGCATTCTAGGTACCCGAGCTGCACTTAGCTCTCAATTGAGCTCACTGTGCTGTGCTATGGTACTCTTAATTGCATAATTTTACAAGTTACACACAAAATAGAATTTAAAAAACATGCTTAGGACAGTAGAGCAAGATGGCGGCCGAGTAACAGCTCCTTGCAACTGGGCACTGTGAATCTGGAGAGACAAGACTCTACGCATCTCTGCATGGTGAGATCTGCCTATATTCACCACTTTGAGGACACAGAAAGGCCAGCAAGAGACTTCTGGACCCCAAGAGGAGAACAAAAACAGTGGAAAACTGGCAAGTGGTGCACATGTTCGTTCAGTCTAATCCAGCCAGCAGCAAAAGTACAGCAGCAGTGAGACTGCAAACTGGTAAGGCCTTACCTGTGAGCTGTTCTGGTGTTTCTGGGCTTGGCACTCAGTTGAACTGCCTTGGGAGAGGTTGGGCAGGAGTGCAGAGAAATTTGGGCGTTGTCTAGGGCCCCAGACTGAGCCACTGAGCCAGATGGAGCTAACAGTGTTCAGCTGCGGGCTGTGGGGAGCCATTGTGAGAGAATTGCCCCAGCAAGCTCCACCCTCAGGGTCACAGAGCAAGGATCAGCAGGAGTTAGTAATCTAGTGACTGAGCAGCCTAAAGGCAGGGACTGAGCCACCTTACAACCCTAGCCCCCAGGGGAAGAGTGAGACCGGTTCTGGCACACTGGGTAAGTGGATAGCGACTTCAGCAGTGATCCCAGAGACAAGCACTGTCCTGGGAAAGCTTCTGCTTACCCAAATTTAGAAGTTTAAAGTGCCTTTTAAGAGGGCTGAAGAGAGATTTAGGGTCTCCACCCTGTGGGGGTTGAGAAATTAGCAGAGGCCTACAGTTGTATCAGCATTGTGATTAACATCTCATATCCTAGAAGATCACCTGTTGCCCAGACAATATACAACAAAATACATATAGTGCTTTGTTTTTGTTTTTTTATGTTTGTTATTTATTTTTTGTTGTTGTTTTGTTTTTTAATTTCAACCTTTTCCCTATAGATTTTTCTTTTCTTTTTTTTTTCTTTCTCCATTTTTTTAGTTTAAATACCATTTCCCGTTGTTGCCTTTTTCAATAATTAGAACTTCATTTTTGCTAGTGTTGCTACCTATATTATTTGGTTTTTCACCCAATTTTATCCCATAATGTTTTCTGTTGGTTTCTGTTTGTTTGGTTTGATTTATAGCATTTTTGTCTTTCCTCTCTACTTGGTGGAGGTGGGGTACTGTGTCAGATCAGGCTAGCAAAGAGCTGCTGACCTCAAGGGAACCACCCAACCAGGCACCCCCAGAAGCTGGGATTTTTTAAGGTTGTGTCAAAGTACACTACAGTATACCTATATTGCTCTGTCTCCCTCTTTCTGTGCCTCTCATCTTTTTGTCAATATTTACTTTTATGCACCTCCTCTCCTTTCTCTTTGTTCTTTTCTTTTTCTTTCTTTTATCCCTTCTTGTTCTTCAACCTTCTCATCCTTCAGGTCCTGTACCAAAAGGACTCATCGAAACCCTAGTCCACAGGCACAGCAACTTAAAGAGCAAGAGGAAGTTGAAAGGAAAATGAGGGCAAGGAAACTGATAAAAGAAATCACTCATAAGAAAGAATCAGCAGAAAACTCCTGGCAACATGAAGAACCAATCCAGAGCAACCCTTCCAAGGGATCGTGAGGTAGCTACTGTAGAGGATTCCACCTATAAAGAAATGTTAGGAATGACAGAAAGGGAATTTAGAATAAACATGATGAAAACAATGAAAGAAATGATGGAAACAATGAAGGAAATTGCTAATAAAGTGGAAAATAACCAAAAGGAAATCCAAAAAACAGAAGCAGATAAGAGATGATATAGACAGCTATATCTTTCTATATGAAGAGTATAGAAAGGATATAGCAGAGCTGAAGGAACTGAAACAGTCAATTAGGGAACTTAAAGATGCACTGGAAAGTATCAGCAACAGGTTAGACCATGTACAAGAAAGAATTTCACAAGTAGAAGACAAAGTTCTTGAGATAACCCAGATAGTAAAAGAGGCAGAAAAGAAGAGAGAGAAAGCAGAACATTCACTGTCAGAATTATGGGACTTTATGAAGCGTTCCAACATACAAGTTATAGGAATCCCAGAAGGGGAAGAAGAATGCCCCAGGGGAATGGAAGCCATACTAGAGAATATTATAAATGAAAATTTCACAAATATCACCAAAGATTCTGACACACTCCTTTCAGAGGGATATCAGACCCCAGGTCACCTCAACTCTAACTGAGCTTCTCCAAGACAAATTGTGATGAACCTGTCCAAAGTCAAGACAAAAGGAAAGATTCTGCAAGCTGCCAGGAGTAAGCACCACTTGACCTACAGGGGCAAATCCATCAGAGTGACTGCAGACTTCTCTAATGAAACTTTCCAAGCAAGAAGAAAAAGGTCATTTACCTTTAATCTACTTAAACAGAACAATTTCCAGCCCAGAATTCTATATCCTGCTAAGCTAAGCATTAAAATTGACGGAGAAATCAAATCATTTACAGATATACAAACATTGAGGAAATTCGCCACAATAAGACCAGCTCGACAGGAAATACTTCAACCTATTCTACACACTGACCATCACAATAGATCAGCAGCAAAGGAAGAACTCAGAGAGTAAAGGACAGAACCTAACCTCCACAACTAATGCAAAAGATAAAACTAAGCAATGGACTCTCACAAAATAAGATGAATAGAATACTACCACACTTATCAATTATCTCAGTAAGTGTTAATGGCTTGAATTCCCCAATGAAGAGGCATAGATTGCTTGACTGGATTAAAAGAAATAAACCATACATTTGCTGTCTGCAGGAAACATGCTTAACTTCAAAAGACAAACTAAAACTCCAAACAAAGGGTTGGAAGACAATTTTCAGGCAAATGGAATTCAGAAGAAAAGAGGAGTTGCAATCTTATTTTCAGATACATGTGGATTTAAAGCAACTAAAGTCAAAAAAGACAAAGATGGTCACTTTATATTGATCAATGAAAAAATACAACAAAAAGACATTTCAATTCTAAATATTTATGCACCCAATTTAAATGCTCCCAGATTCTTGAAACAGACCTTACTCAGTCTGAGAAATATGATATCCGATAATACCATAATGACAGGGGACTTTAACACTCCTCTTACAGAGCTGGAGAGATCCTCTAAACAGAAATTAAACAAAGATACTTAAATGAGACCCTGGGACAACTGGGCTTGATAGATGCATATAGAACACTCCATCCCAAAGATAAAGAATATACATTCTTCTCATCACCCCATGGAACATTCTCCAAAATTGATCATATCCTAGGACACAAAACAAATATCAACAGAATAAAAAGAACTGAAATTTTACCTTGGATCTTCTCAGACCATAAGGCACTAAAGGTGGAACTCAACTCTAACAAAAACGTTCGACCCAACACAAAGGCATGGAAATTAAACAACCTTCTCTTGAATAACAGATGGGTGCAGGAAGAAATAAAACAAGAAATCGTTAACTTTCTTGAGCATAACAACAATGAAGACACAAGCTACCAAAACCTGTGAGATACTGCAAAAGCAGTTTTGAAGGAAAATCTATCGCTTTAGATGCCTACATTCGAAAAACAGCGCATCAACAAACTCAAAAGCCATCTTATGGAATTAAAAAAAGAACAATCTAAGCATAAACTCAGTAGAAGAAAAGAAATATCCAAAATCAAATCAGAGATCAATGAAATGGAAAACAAAAGAATCATTCAGAGAATGAAACAAGGAGTTGGTTTTTTGAAAAAATAAATAAAATAGATAAACCATTGGCCAGACTAACGAGAAAAAGAAAAGTAAAATCTCTAGTAACCTCAATCAGAAATGATAAAGGGGAAATAACTGATCCCACAGAGATACAAGAGATCATCTCTGAATACTACCAGAAACTCTATGCCCAGAAATTTGACAGTGTGAAGGAAATGGATCAATATTTAGAATCACACCCTCTCCCTAGATTTAGCCAGAAAGAAATATAGCTCCTAAACAGACCAATTTCAAGCACAGAGATTAATGAAAAAATAAAAAAGCTTCCAACCAAAAAATGCCCTGGTCCAGATGGCTTCACACCAGAATTCTATCAAACCTTCAAGGAAGAGATTATTCCTGTACTGCAAAAATTATTCCAAAAAATTAAGGAAGAAGGAATCTTCCCCAACATTCTATGAAGCAAACATCACCCTGATACCAAAACCAGGAAAAGGCCCAACAAAAAAGGAGAATTTCAGACCAATCTCACTCATGAATATAGATGCAAAATTTCTCAATAAAATCCTAGCCAATAGATCACAACTTATCACCAAAAAAGTCATACATCATGATCAAGTAGGTTTCATCCCAAGGATGCAAGGCTGGTTTAACATACGCAAGTCCATAAACGTTATCCACCATATTAACAGAGGCAAAAATAAAGATATAATCCTCTCAATAGATGCAGAAAAAGCATTTGATAAAATCCAGCATCCTTTTCTAATTAGAACACTGAAGAGTATAGGCATAGGTGGCACATTTCTAAAAATGATTGAAGCTATCTATGACAAACCCACAGCTAACATTTTACTGAATGGAGTAAAACTGAAAGCTTTTCCTCTTAGAACTGGAACCAGACAAGGTTGTCCTCTGTCACCTTTACTATTCAACATAGTGCTTGAAGTTCTAGCCAATACAATCAGGCAAGACAAGGAAATAAAGGGAATCCAAGTAGGAGCAGAGGAGGTCAAACTCTCCCTCTTTGTTGACATGATCTTACACTTAGAGAATCCCAAAGACTCAACCACAAGACTCCTAGAAGTCATCAAAAAATACAGTAATGTCTCAGGATATAAAATCAATGTCCACAAGTCAGTAG
>CAUYPK010083782.1:0-59194 GCA_963574355.1 Loris lydekkerianus | reverse complement strand
GGACTTCTATAATGCTGCACAGCAAGTGGGGCGTGTACAACTTGAACAAAGGGGCTGCGTCTGGATTGGCTGCCAGTGGGCCTGCCATAGGGCCTGATCCAGAGGCGGTTCCTGATTGGGAGGTGGGTGACTCATGATTTCAGGGAAATGTCTGCTGTTACAGGAAAGTGAAACTTTCAAAACAAAATGGTAGAGAAAACAAAGACTCCTAAGATGGCGTCAGTCTTATTCTCTCAATTCCTTATCGTTCGTTATAAGGTATTTTATTTGCATTACTGTAGTGATAAATAGCTTTATTTCTGAAACCCAAAGCATCTTTTTCTCTGCCACACAGTCATTTGTTGACTCATATATCAAATTATTTTTTCCTAAAAAAATGCTGTCACTAAAGATAAATCTTCATGAATATAGAGTAAGATTTTTTCATAATAGGCATGCATACAACTATTTTTGGAAACAGTGAAATCACACATTCAATTCTGGATTTTTTGTTTTGTTTATTTTTATTTTATTTTTTATTTTATTTTATTTTATTTTGCTAAGACCTTTCTGACCTTCCTGCCCACAACCTACTCTTTAGAATCTATGAGCACAGGAAGTGCATCTGTTTGGTCACTGCTGCATCAATCACTGTCCCTCCTGTGGCCGTGGAGCAGTTGTCAGACCATAAGCCAGCCACTTACTCAAAGCTATGTGTCTACCCTGAAACAAACAGACCCTGAACTGGAGAGCCACAGCTTCTCAGCTCATAAAACTGAAATTTGAAAAGACTGTCTGCCTCTGCATAAGACCACAGGATGTCAATAAGAAAGGTAGGCTGAGGAACCAACCAACCCTTCAGCCCTCAGGTCCCAGGAGGTGAGTACTGTGATGCTGGCATAGCAGAGAAAGAACAGGTGTTCCAGTGACAGGTCTGGGTCCCAGGCCCAGCTAGGGAGTTGGACACTAACACCTTTGTTCTTCAAGTCCGGATAATTCAACTGGTAGCAGCAACAACCTGGTGAGGTTCTTAGCAGGATCCAGTGAGGTGAGACCTAATAGACATTTCCCTTAATGCTTGGTATATGTCATTGCTCACAAATAAATCCCTTTAGCTACCCTGTTCCTTTTTTCCTTTTGCTGATGCAATAGATCTATCTGCCAGTCACATGGGGCAACTGGGCTGGGGGTGATCTGGCTTTTGAGACTCTTCCTAATTTCACTTTTCACTGTGACTTTATTACCAAATATTTTGGAATGATTTGTGTTTATTGAACATGGTGTGTGGCAGACATCCCCTAAGTTGGCTCCCAGCAATCCCCACCTCTTGTCTGCCTCCCCTTGCATCCTCACGACCCTGCAGATGTGGGATGGTACTTAGGATAACAAATCACATTCTAATAAATCTTAGCATATGAGAGAAGTGATGGGATGTTATATGTAAGACTATGGCTCCAGTCTTGAGTCCTCCCTGGGCTTGGTTTTGGCTCACCACCTGCGTCCGTGAAGATGCTCAGACAAGCTGGGCTTCACTGAAGGGTGGATTGGAAGTGCCCAGAGGTGGCTGCAGCCCTGGTGGCCCCATGGCTCAGAGCAGAGCACCCACGTGAGCTTTATCAGTTTCCAGACACACAGAAACTGGGCAGCAATAAATATTGGTGGGTTTGAGAGGAAGGCCTACATTTGGGGGTAATTTTGTACACCACAATGCAAGCTTCTGTAGCAAGTTAGAAACCTACAGACTGGATAACCATTTTCCTGTGTAGATTGTTGGTGGATTATTTATTTTATTTTAGAATAAAGCCAAATTTCAATATATACCATGAAGAGATGACAAGATTAGACATGGACTCTTGGGAGATGAAACCGTAACAGACTAATAAAATGAAAGGAACAGTTTACGTTATGAACCTCGCTTGAAAAAACTGATACCATGTATATTAGTTTACAGAATGCAGGCAAGGTTAATATTATTAGGACACTACAATGCGTAATCACTGCATTTAATCCTGTAATCTTTCACCCATTTTAAAGGTGTGGGTTCATTGGATACCCCGCAAGGTATCAGACTCTGTAGCTATGACGGTGATTAGGGCCAGAATCCTGTCCTCAATAAGATCAGAATTGGCTCTTTTGCTTATCTGTTTTTAACCTGTTCCATCAGATCTTGAAAATCCTCCAACAAGTTTGATAGGAAATTTTAGTTAAGGATTAGCACTTTGAATTATGGAAGTATCTAGCTAGACTAACAAGAATGGCTCAGGAACAAACATCTTATTTAAAGTAACTTTTTAATTTTAGCCCAAAGGAGTTTTTGTAACTCAAGTACAGGCAACTCAAAATGAATACATGAAATCAGGGACTGTTTGGGGGAAAAAAGAAAATAAAGAATGTATTGTGAGAACCCTGGACTGACACTGATGATGCTCAGTGCAGCCCTTGAGATGTCAAGGGTGATAATACAGTAACAACATTTGAGAGTGTTTCTCGTCTTACACTTAGCCTTTTGGCAGGAATTTATTAAGACAGAATAAGCCTGTGACTTTTCAATTCCGAGTACAATTTGTTTCTCTAATGCATCTGCAGAAGTAATGTGTGATGGAATTCTTCCTTCCTGCCCCTCCACTGTGGGTGATGATGTGCTATAATAGTTTCTCAAAGGCCATGTCTCAGAAATATAAAACACAACACATGTACATCTGTGGCCCAGTGTCAGTGCCCTAAATGTACATCAGAAATGCATTAAATCTCCCGGCTGCTATTCTGTTTGTACAGCTTGTTGGCTCAGATTTTTTCCTGTAGTGTACTCTGCTGATTACCTTGAATTATTGGTATATCCTGGGTAGAACAAGCACATCTTGTTCAGAGATACAACCATAGAGATGTGGCTTGAGCACTCTTGGTGTTAAGAAAAACAAATTTCTTGGAAGTTAAAACAGGTAACCGGGTGCTTACTTAAAATCACATCTTAAAGGCACTTTCTTCCAGGTAATGTTCTCATCAGCACGGCCTCCCCAGAATGCTATGTGGATTCTCCATACCTGATACACTGCAGGTGCATTCTCGTATATGCAAAACTCCATGCTGAAAGGAGAGGAAGAAGGAAAATGGTTTCTGGGATGATCTGTGCTCCAAGCAGGAAGAATGCCTTTGTGTCTTTTCACATGACTTGAAGGGTGTGGAAATGCACCTCAACATGCAGAAGGTGGAGAGTGCAAGTTGGAAATGCTTTTGCAGAATCTGGCAGAATCTTATTTGCAATGGTTAACAGAGCAGCTGAAATAATATAATTACTGCCAAGGGCTTGTGTGTGTGTCTGTGTGAATCACACAATATCCTTTATGTGGGTCCTTGATTAATGAAAATAAATTGATCTGATGAACTACAAACGTTTGCTTCTTTTCTCTTCTGAGCAGTGCCCTGACTTTGTGAAGTTTAGAGATGTACTGAACAGCCGGTTCAGAGATGTACTGAACAGCCAGAGACAAACGCTGTGGAGGAGTTAACAGACCCAGACACTAACCTAAAATACTTGTTACCATTTTTGTTCTTATTATGTGAACAACAACAATAACAAGAACTAAGGTGCTAATTCCCACATGCCTCTGCCTGAATTTTAGATTTATGTATGCTGTAGCTGTTTATAACTGTCATCCCGACACTAGGTTTTAAAGACTAGTAATTCACAAAAAGAGCTATCGTCTATGGAGTAGCTCTTGTGTTCCAGACACTGTGATGGGCTCTGGGGAGAGAAACAGGAGTCTTTATCCTCAGAAAATTAAAATGTAGGAGGGGAAAGCAGAGCAAAGATCAAATTCGTACAAAGCAGTAAAGTGTGTTAAGAGAAAACTGGAAGAGCTGAGCTCGTGGGGAGGTTGGAGTCAGCGCCCAGGGGAAGTGAGGAGTGGGCACTGGGTTGTGGGCAGAGACGTGTGAGGAGAGGAGACTGCAGAACTGGCGGTAGGAAGGGGCCCTTTGTGAACATGCATTCAGGGGCGTGGAAACGGATGCTGTCCTGAAATGCATTCTCTCATCTTTCGCTTCACTTTTTGCCTGTTTTCTGTACTAACATAACTTTTCAATGTACTATTTTATTGGGGGATATAAAAAATAACAAAAATAACTTTAGAATGATAAACAGAAAGGTGCATTTGTGTCCAATTCCTAAATTGGGGGCAGCATTGAGGTGTCTACCGGTGACAAAGTGGTGAACAGTGTCGCGGGGACGTTTTTGTGAGGAATCATGACGGCATTGGCTCTGCTGGGGTTGGTCAGGGGAGGTATGTCATCTCTGGAAGCCATCATTTCTCAGAAATAAATCTACATCTCTGAGGTCAGCCAACCAAAGAGCTAATCTGGCATGTTGTGAGTAATTGGTATATAAATAAATAAGCCTTCAAATTAATGTAAAATTCTAAGAAATTGTAAGAAAAATTTCTTTAAGTGAGTACGTCATAATATTTGGAGATTTTCTTATTATCATGACATATTTTCCTAAATGCTATTATTATTTCATAATTTTTAAAGTTTCCTATGGTTGTGGTCCCTAAGAAACATTAGCAGTGTTACTAATAGGCAACATTTCCAAGGCTGCATTTGGGGTTTTCCTGCTTTAGTAACTGAATTAGTCAAATGAAAGTTAAGCTGGATCTTGTCACCTTTTTCTAACTGGTCCTGCTGCACAAAATGAGGAAATAAATTAGAAAGGTATTATACCTCAGACAGTACTGTCATAAATCTCAAACTTCAGTTCAGATGGCAGCACGATTATTTGTATTTATGCCTCTGTTGCCCGTCCTTTTATTTGAGTGTACCCACTAATTATAGTAGGTTACCTCTATTTCTTATTTGTAATTGGAAGCACCTTCTTCTGATTCTATAAGAAACACTTGTCTTCATCCATTCAGACGGTGGCAGCGAGTCACCTTAGACTGGGTAATTCAAAAACAAACAACAGAAATGAATTGCTCACAGATCTGTAGCCTGCGACAGCCAGGGTCAATGTGCTAGCAGGTCTGGTGTCTTGTCTGACAAAGGTTCATCCTCTTCTTCATAGATGGCACTTTCTCGTGGTGTCTACACATGCGGACAGGGGCACAGAAGCTCATGGAGACCTCTGTTATAAGAACACAAATCCCACTCACCTCTCTAAGTCCCTGCCTCTTAGAAGGGGCATGGAAGCTCGTGGAGACCTCTGTTATAAGAACACAAATTCCATTCACCTAAGTCCCTGCCCCTTAGTGCTCCTGCACTGCAGATTAAACTTCATATAATAATCTGGGAAGACACAGACGTTCAGACTATAGCACTATTTCATTATCAGGCTGAGTATTAATGGTTGCTCTATACAAATGCATTCAGTTTTAAAAGCAATATTCTAAATGTAATCTATAGATTCCTGCTATTTTCATAATATGGTTAGACAAAATTGCCCATTTTAATAGTTGTTTTTCAACAGACTCTATTAATGTGATTTGATACCTGACCAGTTTTATGTACATCATTCATGTAATTAAGCATTAGATTTTTGTTTAAATAAAAATAAAAACTTGCATAATCAAAATTGTTATTAATATAATATTAAAGACATTAAAAGGAGAAAGACAAAATTTAGTTAATTCTACAGCCTAAAGTGTAGAACAGTATTAAATATTGGTCCATACTTGTATATTTGGATTAGATATGAAAATAAAGTATAAAATGTTCTTTATTGAGTTGGATATAGTGTAAAAATGGCATACCTATGAATAAATCATTATACATACAATCACAGATTAGGAATCTACCCTGAATTACTGTGTGTGTGGCTGTGCCTGTCCATGAATGTTTAAATGTATATGAGTCTATATGAGAGACTGAATAGTATTTGTTGAAGTAAAACCATCTGATCTGACAGAAATTCCTCCCAGATAATTTAATTCTCTGTTAGAAACTTTCCAAGATAATTCCCAATAAATGACCATCTGTAGGATAACAGTCTACCTGAGTGGAGGCCGCAAATTTAAGCAATGGAGAGTATCTGCTATGCACACCGGGATCAGGGAAGAGGCAGACAGAAGGAAGTGTGAAGACCGTATTTGCATGAGCTGGACAGGCAGGAAGAACCTCATGCTTCCATTGGGCCTCCCGAGACTGGAACCAGGGCCGTGATTCTGGAGAGCGTGTGAATTCCCGAAGTGCAAGGAGCCATTTGCACTTAGGATTTTCATGCACTTTTGACCAGACTTTTTGTGGTATTGCATTTACCCAATGAAGCTTTCTCTTCAATTCATTTTCAACTAAAATGAAAACTACTCTATGAAAAGCTGCATACATGTAGAACATTTTGTTAATGACATACGTTTTCATGTCCGTTTTCTTGTAAGTAGTGAAAATATTCACCAAAAGTGTGTTAATTTTATAGGCAAAGGGCAGTTCTTTATCTAGGGATCCTAGCTCATTGACTCACGTAATTTAAGAGCTCTGGGATTAGGGCCTGAGACAACAGTTTAGTAAAAACGTCTTCAGACAGGGATGGATTATTCATCGATTGTCGACATTTCACTTAGTTTTACTTGTTAGCTAGTTAACTGTCTTTAACATGTGGGTGGGGGATTTGAGCACTCAAATAAACTTAGCTAAAACCTATTAGGAATGTATAATTGGGCCAAAACAGTAAATGAGGTCATGATTAGGATTTATTTACAGTCATATGCTTTTATAAAAGTACTTCTGATTTTTATAATGGGTTGGGACATTACCGTATACTTCATCAAAAACATTGTTTTAGCAAATGCTTTAATAAGTGCTGACCTGATGATCCAAATGTTAGGATTATTTTACATTGTGAGATTTTAATAAGATCTTTAAACTCTAGATTTCATGGTGATCTCTTGACAATTTTAGTGTTATATAAAATAAGTATTATAATAAAAAGAGAAAGACGAAGAAGTGGAGAGATTAATAGCACAAACGATTGGACATTTCAAGGTGTCTGGGCTCTCAAAATCCGAATCTTTACTTTTCTGTTCTCAGTTAAACAACTCAGACAAAACAATCCATGTTTTATAGCTTCGGATTAATCAAAATGAAGGATGTAACTTTCCCTCTATCCTTACACTTTATTGACATGTATCTAAGTGTTCGGAAAAACTTAGAAGACTTTTTAGACATAGACATTTAGTAGTCTGGTTAATATCACCACAGTGAAGAATGATTGGAACAAAAACAGGGTAGCAATGTACAGGATGTTACCAAATGACAAATGCATATTTTGGCTCTTTCCCTGTTGTTTATCACTGCAATAAAAATGCAAGTAGTGTGAAAAAGTTTAAAAGGAAGCTTTCTCCAAAAGCCAGTAATGGGACAGCCTGTTACAGCAGCTGACATCTCCTAGTACGCACAAAGGAGAGTCCATGTCATGGGAAATTAGATGCATGCGGTATTTTAATGTTAAAGAATTTGCAAGCCGCAGACCTTGGCGCTGTTACTAATGTCAAACGTGGAGACACTTAAAAGGGGTTGTGTTGAATATGAAATTGTATTTCCATAGTTTCCCGTAGACATTTCATTTCTTTCTTTTGCTGACTTTTTAAGTTGTCTCTTATGAAAATTTGTCTTATTTCAAGGCAGAGACATTTTGAGAGCAGTATCATTATTAACAACAATATTGTTGTTTTCATAAGTTCTTGAGATTTTCAAGTATTGATATTTGAGGGGTGAATGGACCAGGAGCCAGTCAAACTTCCAGCCAGTCTCCTTCCTAAATGCTTCTTTCATGTGTCTGTTTGTGGAGCCACTGAGTTTTCAGAGAAAAGATGCTTTCTGCTTTCAAGAAACTCATCGGATAGCACCCAACCTCTATTCCCAGGGTCTGCAGCCTTTAGTCACGTGTGCACACACACTCATCAGCTCTCCTGCGATATGTATCTGGAGTAATGATCAGCGTGAATCACAGTGGCCCCAGGCTTGGGACTCTCTCTTCCTCTCCCACTCTGTAAAGGGCCCTTCTCATGCCTGGATTCCTCCAGTTTGGGCTGTAGCCATGTTGGTTATATGCATCAATTAACTCCAGCCTCAGTGCATTTTCTCTTTAACATTTAAAGGAATCATTTTAACTTGGGTCTGTATCCAAACTTGAGTTCTCAGTGCAATCCAAGGAAGGAGATTAACAAGCAAGAGTTTCTAAGTTTGTTCATTTTGACTCTCAAAGGCCACCCAAGGCCCAGAAAGTCCTGCAGAGACAGAGACATTGCGGTCATGAACTGAGGACCCGGGGAGAGTTTCTGTCCTCCTCAGTCTTACTAAGGGATTCAAGCTCTGGTCATGCAGCTGCAGGAAGGTTAAGGCAATAGTCAGAAATCAGGGGCAACTAGAACTATGCTCCCAGCTCCTCACTGAGCACTTACGTGGCAGACAACTTCAGATGAATCATCTTTCCACATTCACACAAATAAATAACTTCATGAAATAACTCTGGAGAAAGGACTAAGCTGCTCTTCCACTATCAGAATGTTTATTATTGAGAGGACAACAGGCAAAGCATTGGATAATTCATGGCTAGCTGCACATGTACAACACTCACAGTAGAGGAACAAGAGCAATGTAGGAAAATGAGGTCCCTGTGCAAATGTTGGTGTTTTCAGTATCAACACACACAAATGTCAGTCCCATAGGAAGATCCCAGGAGCATTCCCCCTGCATTTGAACCCACCATTGAAAGGTGAGGCTCATTTTCCTAACCCACTGAAGGTCTCTCTGATGCACACAATAGACGTATGTAGGGCCCGTGTCTGAGCCTGTATCTGTACCTATGTAGACTCTATGACTGTGGCCTGTCTATGCTTACATATCGGCATTAGCAGTGACATCAGCAGTGATAACAGTGCTGATGGCTTTATCTGTCTACTTTGGCACATTTCCATCTACACTGATGCCTACATCTGTGCCACTATCTAATCATGTCTCTGTTTATGTACTGACATTAATGTAGCTAATTACACCTATCCTATACCCACATCCATATCTGTTGTAAGTGCACAGTGAGTCCATATCTCTATACCAATATCAACATCTATGTCTTTTCTGATATCGAGTCCATGTCTATAAGAGTGAGGAATGGTCATGCGCGTCTACCTATGTGTGCATAAAACCTATGTGTATGTATTTGTCTACAACTACAGCATTATATTGATATCACTAGTGAAACTAGCATCAATATCAACATAAACATCTACACCTCATCTAACTCCGTGCCTATATCTACATGTAGGTGCTGGCATCAGTATCTATGCCTGCGTCATGTTCTATGTCTCTCTATTTGTGTTTATTTCTGCATCCCACCTGTCTCTGTGGCTGTGCTCACGTCTATGTCTGTATCAGTGCAAACATTGAAACCAACACTGATACCAACATTCTCTCAATTTGTATATCAAGCCTATTTCTATGTCTATACTTGTATCAATATAAATACCAATTTATACATCTACACCTGTACAATTCATGCATCTTCATCTGTACCTAATCTGTATTTATTTCCTTATCTGTATCAATATTGACATCAGCGAAGCATCGATATTGACACCAACACGTACATTTACACTGACGTTTGTGGTTTAGCTATGTTGACACAGATGCTGACATTATCAATGTGTGCATCTACATGAGCGGGTGCGTACTCACCTGTAGCTACGTGGGCACACGCATCTGTTATCTCCTCATATCCATCGTGACAGCTACTCTGTCTCTTCCTATGCCCACACTTACGTCTACATTAACACCACCAGTATCACTGGTTTTTATATTTTTATCTATCTGTATCTAATCTGTCATAACCACAGGCACACGTTTACACGTAACTTTATCAACATAGATGTCTATCTAAGGATATATTTGCCTCTACTTACGTATATGTCTATTTACACAAGTTTATCTACATCTATCACCTCCATCAACACAGTTATTCGGGGAGTTCATGCACAATTTCCCTGTCTGCCATGAGCACATCCTCCCTTACAGTGTGGTGCTTCTATGACTAGATGTGTCCCTGATGCGTCCACCTCAGACCTGGACACTTGGCCCATTACGCTCCACCATAACCCGGATTTTAGTAACTGCCCCTTCCTGTTACTTCTTCAGCACCTGAATTTAGAAATATTATGTCTGGTTGTTATCAGCCTCAGGCACTGTACCACCTCTGCAGCCCTCTGAAATCGACCTCACCCTTTGTTAAAGTCTTTTTAAACTATCTCATTCTACTGTGCCTTTCATTCCCTGCTGGACTCTGAGTGAAACGGTGCCACACAGCTAATCCCACAAGGTCTGATTCTGGCACTTGGTCTCAGCTGGATATTAATCTCAGCCGGACTTTGAGGAAACAGTACAATTACATACACAGAAGAACCTCTGTAAGTTGACCAAGGGACTGTAACACACTGGTTAACATACAGAGGTGTCCACCGTAAGGAACTTGACCTACTGTATTGATACGTGTATGTGGTGCATGTCTGGTCTATGAAAATTAGGTCAATTTAAAGAGGTGCTCTACATACGGAGAGTTTTCTACTGTAATTAACTTAACATGAGGTTTATTTATTTTGAATTTTTTTTTTTTTTAAGAGACTAGGTCTCACTATTGCTTAGGCTGGTTTTTAAATCTTGGTCCCAAGCAATCCTCCCACCTTGGCCTCCCTGAGTGCTGGGATTACAGGTGTGAGCCAGTGGACCTGGCCAATTTTTTGAGATTCTTCTATGTCAGTGGTTCTCAACCTTCCTAATGCCACGGCTCATTAATACAGCTCCTGTGGGTCGCAACCTATAGGTTGAGAACCGCTGTTCCATGTGTTGGGTACTCGTCTTAACATGAACCAAACAGACTCAGATCCTGGTTTCAGGTGGCTTGTGTTCTAAAGGAGCAAGTCAAAAAGGAACAATAGCACAGAAATAGTCATCCCTTGGGATCTGCGGGTTTGGTTCCAAGACACCCCCACAGATACCAAATAAGTCCCTTATATAAAATGCCATAGTATTTGCAAATAACTTATGCCCACCTGCCTGTGTACTTTAAATCATCTCCAGATTAATTATAACACCAAATTCAAGGCCTATGTACCATGTATTGCATAGATTTGATGCAGTGTTCAAGGTTTGCAATTTGAAACTTTTTGGACTTTTGGTGAATATTTTTGATCTATTTTTTGTTGAATTTATTGATGACAAACCCATGGACACGAAGGGCCCAAACAGCTTAAAACAACTTCAAGAGCACAGGGGAGAGTCCCTGTGGAGCAGGGAAGAGGGTGGTCCTTCATAATTTACTCTCAGTTATTTTGAAATATGCCTTTGCCTTGTGCATTTATTTTATAGATGTCTTACATCAAAAAATAAGTAAGTGAGGTGATGGTTATGTAAATCGCATTTAAGCATTTCATTGCATATATCAAGCCATCATATTGTAACCCACAAATGTAAGCAGTTATGATTTAATGAAAAAATAAATTAAAAAATTTAATTAAAAAAATTAATTTTTCATTAAATCATAACTGCTTACTTGCGGGTTACAATGTGATGGCTTGATATGCTGATACGTGGAAAAAATGAGTTATGAACCTTATTTATATCTGAAAGAAGAGAGGCCTAGGCAGAAGGTACAGAGTGGGAAGACTCAGAGACCCAGAGGACTCAGCCCCCACGGGGAGGCTGGAGGGTGGCGGGGCTGCAGGTACCTGCCGGGACTTGGTCCAAACCAGGCAGATGGGGCAGCTGTGGAGCTTTACACAGGGGAAGGCCGTCATACGGCCACCATCGGCAGGGACCAGTCTGACTGCTGTGTGAAAAATGGATTTCCGAGGGTAAAGGTGGATGCAGAGAGCACTTGTTTACTATTAGCTGGAATGTATTGGCCCTCATTACACAAACAGTGGATGGGGGGTGGGGTCGGCAGCTCCAGGGCACATGCTGCAAATCAGTGACCATCTGTGAGTATAAGAGAAAATATAGCAAAAAAAAAAAAGAAGAAGAAAGAAAAAAAATTGGACTCAATGGGTTAGAAAATCCAAGTCTTTGTAGATCTCAAACATTATTATAAAAATAATTTTATAATAAATTATTTATTATAATAAATAAAAATTATAAAATGATTTTAAAAGCCCATGGCCACCAAGGGCATTAAGTTCACTGTGAATTGGAAACCAGTTTTAAAATGAGCTCATCCAGCTCACACACATAGTTTAAGTGGCCACGAGGTCGACACAGAAGTACAGGTGTGAAGAAGCAAAAACTAAAGTGGATTTGGGGACATCATCCCATAAAGAACACGGCAGTTATCGCAGCACAGGGGGTGGGGGAAGTGGATTAGTAACCAGTGGCAAACCTGTGACTGGGAGTCCCACACTCTGCTGGATTTATTTCCATTCTGCAACTGGAAATAGACACCACTTCCTCAGTACTCCAGTCCTATTTTTTTTTTTTTTTTTCACATTTCTCTCATTCGTTTTTCTCTCCCAAAATGTAGGGAATATTTTTTTCTGGGAAGTACAGGAGGGATTTTTAATTTTTTACATTTTCTTCATTAACTTTTAAGTACACATTTTCAGGATTTAAAGTTAAATAGTGCATGAGAACTGGTAGTTTTTCACTGGGGAGTTCATATAATTAATTGCACATATGTACTTTTCATAATACATAATTTGTATAAATACGATACAAACCAATCTCTTCCCATATCTCTACAGTATCTCAAGCTTTTTCTTTCTAAACCTCATTTTACTCACTTGAAAAATGTGAAGAGCGATGCCTGCTTCATAATCTTGTAGCGAGCAGGTGAAATATTGAGGATAAAGCACATAAAGGTGCTGGAAAGGTCGTTTTACCTTGTCTTTATTCTTTTTTTTATAAAAGGGCTTTATTGGGCTACTTGACATGTAATAAACTTCCCCTACGTACAGTGTGCTTCTTGATGAGTTCTGGCACAAGTGTACCACTGTGAAGGATCACCACGATCAGCCACGCTCAGCGCAGTCCTGTGCCCTTTGCTGGTCTCTGGCTCTCAGCTCCTCTCCAGCCACACCCACCTCGGCCCTCCGGGTGTCCTCCTGTCACTCTACAGGGTCTGTGCCCCTGGAATCCATATCAGTAGAGAGGGTCGTGCTCTGTCCTCACATGTCTCTCTTGCCTCTTTCACTCTGCCATTTTCTTGCAAGGTTCACTCACGTGGGGACTTGTACCAGTGGAACGTTATTGCCATAGTGTTGGGCGGAATTCCACATGTGGATGTATGGAGGCTGTTCACCTGTGCATTGCCAATGTGCAGATTTGAGTGGTTTCTAGTTGTTTTTGATTTTTGCTTATTATAATGAAAGCTACTATGGACATTCACCTAGAGGTTGTGACCTATGCATATGCTTTTTTAATGTCCTTACAGATAAATTATAAATAGGAATGCCAATGCTTGTTCATATGTTGGGTATATGTTCAGCTTCACAGCAAATTTCCAAATTGTCCTCTAGGGTCAATGTACATTTTGCTTTCTCAAATGTTTTAGTTCTTCCACATCCCTGCCACATGTTGACATGCTTGGTGTTTTCAGTCTTAGTTATTCTAACATGTGTGTAGTGGGATCTCACTGCGGTTTTAATCTGCCATGCCGCAGTGACTAATGAGGCTGGAGATTTGCTAGGTTCTTACTTGCTAGCCATTTGTCTTTGCTGATGAAATGATTAAATCATTTACCCATTTTCAACTAAGTTTTTTTAATTTTGAGTTTTTTAAGTTCTTTGTTGTGGATAGAAATTCTTTATCAGATACACAATTTGAAAATATTGTCTTCACGTCTGTGCTCTTTTCCTTCTCTTAGTTTCTTACTAAGAGCAGGAGTTTTCAATTTTTAAAAATTCCAATCTATAGATTTATTTTCACAGATTTCAGTTTTGGTATTGTAAATAATAAATCTTTGCCAAACCCAGTGTCACAGAGCATTTGTCCTATAGAATCTGCTGAAAGATTTCAAGGTTTTAGATTTTTACATTTAGGTATATGGTCAACCTGGAGTTAGTTTCGTATGTGGTACAAGGTGTGGACTGCAGTTCTGTGTGGGTTACATGAACAAGTGAGTGGCCCATCATCCCAGCGCAAGTTAGAAAGGATGTTCCCCTCACTGTACTACCTTAGGTCCTGCATTGGATACCAATTAGCAATATAGATTTTATGGTTATTTATGAATTTTCTTTTCTGGTGTATTGATCTCTTTGCTTAATTTAAAACACTTTATATTGTGAATATTGTGCCTTTATACAAATTTCTTATGTTGCTACAACCAAGTCACTGACGTTTCTATGTGAATTTCAGGATTAGCAATTTCTACAAAAAAAAGTAAGATTTTATTAAATATATGTATAGATCAATATGGGGAAACTTTACAATTTAGCACTATTACCTATCCCCATTTGTTTAAATTCTCTTTAATTCTTCTCGTCAGTGTTTTGTTTAAGTGCTTGCACATCTATCATCAGTAAATCATATATGAAGGTGCTTCTGCTGCTGTATGTAGTGATTTCTAATTAAATTAGTGATTGTTTGTTGCTGTTATAAAGAATGAAATTATAATATATTTACATTCTATCAGTCTACTTTAATAAATTGAATTTATAGTTTTAGTACCTTTTTTGTAGATCACATCAGATATTTTTTACATAAATGAGCCTATTTTCTATGAGTAAAACTGTGATATATTTAGGTTTAAATCTCTTTGAGTTTATCTTAATGGAGTTTGCTGAGGATCTTGGATATGTAGATTAATACCATCATATTTTTCACCAAATTTACAAAGTTTTCAGACATTCTTGGGTTGAAGCGTTCAGTTCACTCTCCTCTCTCAACTTTCTCTGTGAGCCCTCCCTTCACGTGTGGCTGAGCTTGGTGGAGTCCCACATGCTGCAGGATTGCAATTACCTTAGCTGTCAGCTCATGATGAGCTAGAAGTTCCCCTGGATGCCTTGAACCAGTGAATCTTCCACACTTTTCCAAGGCCTCCTGTGTGAGGGTTGGGCACACCCTCATGTCAAAGGCACTTACACTCCAACTGAGCCCTCACGTACTGCGTTCACAGGGATCCAGGGTCAGCTGCAGTGACAGGGCTCTTGCAGGTCTTTCGGGGCTTTCACTCAGCCCAGGGTCAGCTGCAGTGACTGGCCCTCCAGGTCATTTGGGGGTGCTCACGCAGCCCTGCACAGGTGTGTGACTTCCTAGGACTCCAGCAATATTTTAGAACTTTTCAAAGACCCTGTGCACATCTCAGTCCCTCCATTTTCTTTGTAATTTTTGGATGGCCTGTTGTTTCTCCTCCTGGTATGGCAGTCTCAGGCAGCTGCAGTGTTAAACAATTTTAGTTGATTATTTTCACGCTTTGGGATAGGGCTTCTCTCTGGGATCTCGGGGCCAGGTTCCACGATGAAACACCTGCAAATGGAGTTTTTTCAGGGATCTAAAAAACAGTTCAGATTCTGAAAATGTTATGGATTTGGCTCATCTTGAAGAACTGCTGTCTTCACACACTGGTGACTATAATGTTGCTGGTTTTTAAGGGTACCACGGAGTTGCAGAGTGCACGTGAATAAACTGAGTTAAAACACCATGAACTCAGCTGTTGTTACAGCCAGTAGTTTTTCTTGAGCAAATATTCTTCAGGCCGTTGTAAGCCTTTGGTTGATTTTTAAATTTCTGAAAAAAAAAATGATTTGATAATTTTATTAGTATTTTCATTGCTTTTATAGAATTAGTTTATGAATTTTTTTACTACACTATTTTATTAGTTTGGCTCCTCTTTATTTAAGAAGCAGAATATGTTTCTATGTTTGAGATTAGAATAAAAAATGTCAGCATCAGAAAGGAAGGATGAAACGTCCGCATGTCTCTGTGTTTCCAGAATGGGTTCTTTTTAGTCTCACTTTTCTCTTTTTTGTTCCCATGTATTGAGGAACAAAAAAACTTCAAGAAATATGTTAGGAAAATTTCCTCGTTACCTCGAATGTTATTGGTTTTACTCTTCTTAATGTCCCTGAATATTAGCATGGTACTGTTTGTCAAAAGCCAATAAATTGTTTATTATACTCAATTATAAAATCTTATAGTTAGGAGTCCTTTATGACAACATGATCATAAGTATGTGATTTTAAGCACAACTTTTATTATGTTTAAATATTTTTAATTAAAAAATATTAATTTTTTTTCTTACTACCAAAATATGTTACCCTTGGGATAAGCTAATGAGTAGGTTCAAAAGCACTTTGAGATTTAAGTTTCGTTTTTGTGTTAAAAAAATACTCCATTGGCCTGACATGGAAAATAATCACTGATGATTAAATTATTAAAATGAAACCACCAAACTCTCACTGACCTTAATAATATTTATTAAATTTTTTTTTTAATAAAGAAAGTTCATATTTTACTATTTGAAATATAATTCTTCCTATGGGCTTTGCATAAATATTTAGAAAGGGGGCTATTTCTCTCAGATTATTACTTATCTTTTTAAGCTAAATCGAATTTTATGAGTTTTTTTTGTTTGTTTGTTTGTTTTGAGGCAGGGTCTCACTTTGTTGCCCTTGGTAGAGTGCTGTGGGTGTCACTGTTCACAGAAACCACAACCTCTTGGGCTCCAGAGATTTTGTTTCAGCCTCCTGAGTAGCTGGGACTACAGGCGCCCACCACAACGCCCGGCTCCTTCTAGAGAGGAAGTCTCTCTCTGGCTCAGGCTGGTCTGGAACCTGCGAGCTCAGGCAATCTATCGACCTAGAACTGCCAGAGTGCTAGGATTATAGGCATGAGCCACTGCGCCTGGCAAATTTAATGTTTATCAAACACATATTCTTTAAGCTTATTAAGAAATTTCTGTTTTATTCCTATTTTTCTATCCACATGTCCTAATTCCTGGAATCTAACACATGCCTATGGAAACTGAAATCTAAGCACTACGGAAGAGTAACAATTTACATACGTTTGTCAGAAAACAGTGTAATTGGATAACATGCTCAAATGAGCACATGAGTTACCACGAGGTCTTAGGCTTACGTCTTCAGTCTGAATTTAAAATACGCTTTGTTGCTCCACCACCTTTTCTCTCTCCACTCCTCCTCTCCTTCCTCTCTCCCTCTTTTTCTTCTTTCTCTTTTTAGTAGAAAATGTGCTGCACTCTGGGTGGACGGCATCTGCATTCACATTTGCTTAGTTGCCGATTATTGGCATTACTGGACTACAGAGATATGGTCACAGGCCGCTGTCTTTCCTTCTGAGCCTGGCTGGAGACAGCGGTGGAGCCTCCGCTGATATTTCATTCAATCGGGCCTGTTTATGACTTCGGCACAGGCTGTGCTTTCGTATCAAAACGGCTGGAATCTAATTTATTTGGAAGAATTAGGATATACTTTCCCCTTAGAACTGTCAGGCTGCGCATGGAACAGAATGGAGCTTGACAGCGGTTTCTAGGGTACCAGGACGAGGCACAGAAACAGCTCTGGAAAGTCGGCTGTACTGCATCCATTTTCAAAGAGTGTTTCAGAAGTTTATCAATTTGTTTCTAGTTAGGTGGTACACAGATGTCAGTCTGCTCTTTTGAAGAGTCGTTAGGGCTAGAATGTGGCATTATAATGAATAATACGAATACGAGGAAAATAAAAGTTGTCTCTGAAAGAGGACCCGAAGGCCCATATTGGGAGGCAGATGGTGAAACTCGTTCTGAAAGGGTTTCCAGGTACCTGAAAGGCTCATCATTATAGCAACCCATGGAAATATCTGGGAATAATTAAATAAAGAATGGGCTTCTGTGAGCAGCCAGACTTCCAGTTTGCTGGTGAAAGTGTGACATTCTTACCTGTGCTAATATGTTATAAAGGGAAAAACACTTGAAAATGTGGAATGATCAGGACTTCCAAAGATACCTTCCTGAAGAATAGAAAAAAAAAGAAATGTGACAAGACATAGTGGGACATTACTTGAGTGCCACCAAAAGGGAGGGTTTTGGTTTGTTTTCTTTGCTTTATTTGTTCATTTTCAACTTGGGGGAGAATACACATGAATAGCAGACGACAGTGCAGCTTCTCAGTTACGTTGAACTTTGCATTATGTTTTTTTAAATCTCACTCATAAATCTAGGAGAAGACTGGTCTTGTAGAAATACGCTCAATATGAAAAAGAAAACAGGCCAGGCCTGGGGGCTCATGCCTGTCATCCTAACACTCTGGGAGGCTGAGACAGGTGGAGTGCCTGAGTAAGAGTGAGACCCACATCTCTACTAAAAAGAATAGAAAAAATAGCCGGGCATTGTGGCAGGCACCTGTAGTCCCAACCACTTGTGAGCTCAGGCAATCCACCCACCTAGAACTCCCAGAGTGCTAGGATTATAGGCGTGAGCCACTGCCCAACAAAGTAGCCTCAGGCTGAGATGAGAGGATCGCTTGAGCCCAAGAGTTTGAGGTTGCTGTGGGCTGTAACGCCACAGTACTCTACTGAGGGTGACATAGTGCAACTCCATCTCAAAAAAAAAAAAGGAAAAGAAAATAAAACAGCAGTATTCTGCAAGGAAGAAACAGACATATGAAGACTAACGGAAACAACCTTTGGGAGACTGACAATGTGAGTGCAGGAGATGTTCTGACAGCAGTGTCCCTTACTTCCCCAGCAAACTATATGTTTGTTTGGGTCTAATGACTTGACTACATATCGATTCCTCTGTTTAAAGTCTATGTCTCACAAAAAAAATAGGGCTGAGCCATGTATTATACACACGGTAGCACCAGCTCTTAGCTCAACACACGACAGGCAGCAGAGCCCGGGCCCTGCACATCATGTGTGCAGACACACGTACATGTGAATTGCTTCAGGGAAGATGTTAAGTGATTAGATATTATGAAATGTAATTTAAAAATTCATGCCAATGTCTGATTTCTGCCTTGAGTGAATCCTGAATGAACCCTAAGGACTTACTCCTGATCAGAGAGGCAGACCTAGCCTCATGTAAGAAGCGCAGCGCTGGTGTCTTAGCCCTACCACAGGGAGAGCCAGTCTTTAATGCACTGGTGGGAGAGGGCAGCCTTCCCGGCCTGGGAAGAGGACCTCAGAGTGTGCGGCCAGGCCTGCACTGCTGAGCACTCTTGGTTTCAGGGCTGAGATTGCACGGGGAGAAATGGGTTTTGACAGATGTATAGATCAAGTTGGCAGCTTCTACAAAAACAGATACCCTGGCATGTCAGTGTCACACAGGGGAACAAGGGCAGGACTCGGAGCTGTGGGGCCGAGTGAGCAGGGAGTTTGGCACCCAAGAGAGGCTCTGTCAGAGGCAGCCTGGGAACCCACAAAATCCACATTCCATTTCAATCTACTGGGAACCAATTTCAGTAGCTTCAGGTCAGTAATCTCTGTGTGATGTAAGGAGAAGGGCTGACTATTTTTAACTTAATCAGCTAAATTGCAGTATAAATTTTGTATCCAGTTTAAGTGTACAGGTCAATGGGTTTTGAAAATTGTGTGCACCCATGCAACATCCCTTCAGACAAGCAGTGAAGTTTCTGTCCCCACCAAACAGCTGTCTGAGTCTTCTCTGGATTCAGTCTCCACTCCTGCTCCTGGACACAGAGCCCGACTGATCAGCTCTCCAATCCAAGATTAGTGCTCTTCTTTAAAATATTTCATATATGGACACAAACAATCTGGACTTATGTTCATTTTGTTCAAGAAAAGTTTGGAGACGCCCACGTTGCTGCCTCTATGGCAGAACGTTCTTGTATTGCTGGAGTTCTCGAGTGTCCCTAATGACTCTGTTTCCAATGACTCTTCTTCTGTCTGCTTGGGTAATTTATTTCTTAAAATAAATGTGTTCATAACATTTATGTTGATGAAATTTTGATGGAGCTCATATGGTCCCGTCATCATTATTTTAAAGTGTTTAAGACATCTAGTGAAGGGCGCAGTCTCAGTGACAGTACTGGCTATTCCAACTGTCCCTTTGTTACATTGATCCATCTTGCTTGGTGACCAATTTTATTGCACTCTCGAAAAATAGAGCCTTTATTGGCATTCATTTTTTTCTATTGTTTTTCTCTTTTCTCTTTTATAAATTGTTCATCTAGCCATCAACATTTCTTTTTTGAAAAATTTTTTAAATTTCAGAATTTTATAGGGGTATATAGGTTTTGGTTACATAGTTTGTTTTGTACATTCTAGGTCAGAATTATAAGTGTGCTCCTCACCTAGAGTGTTATACCCACGAAGGGCGAATAAACCCAGCCCTTCCCCCTCCTCCCACCTCCTTGATGCCCATTGAGTTTTACTGCCCTATGTGTTAATCAACTAGAAAATAAGTTTTCACATGTGTCCTGATAACTGTCAAGTATAAAGAAAACCTTATCTGTTGTTTATTCTAATAATACTTGTATCTAAAACAAAAACTTACATTCTGCCAAATTTGAAAGCCTTCCCAAGTTCCACTTAAAGTTTTCCTTCAGTGGGTGACACCCTCTCCCCCTTTTTAAAAAGACCCATTGAAATATAATAGAACTGCTGAGAAGATTTGCTGTAATCTTTTCTTACCCAGTTTTGCAGTCCAAGTAAATCTATTTACATTCCTGAATGAAGATGAACTGATTAAGAAAAGCCATAAAGGCAGCCCATGGCCAGCTTAGAGGGGAAGGAAGGCTGCACCGTGGGTCTTACCGAGGTCTTTTCTCCAGGTTCAACTGGCTGCAGAGTCTGTGCCTGCCAGGATGATCTCTGTAAAAAGGGCCGTCCTACGTCATGGCACTTCATGGATCAGGGCCTATTTTAAACATTTTGAATGCTAATCCTCTGTGTTTCTATTCAAGATACTAAATACAGTTTTTAAGTTACTTAGATACACTTTTAAAATCAAGTTCTGGAAAAGATACTTATGCTAAAATGCATACTTTTGTTAATTCAATTGAAACATTTGAAAAAAGCATGCATTCACTATATAGAAAAGAACCTGTATCACAATATCCTTGAAAGAAAAAATAATTTCCTTATGAAACATATTTGGAATTTCAAAGCTTCAGACATCGTCTATTTATACATAACTTCATGGCTGAATTCATCTATGAAAGGGAATAGGAGCGCATCAGTAAATCCCCAGCATAGCCTAGAGAGCATTTTCTAATATGCAGGTCTGAATACTCAGTAAAAACAACTGTCTGTGATAGCGTCTTTCTTTGTCTCTATCTTTAGTTTGGCTTTAAACTGAATATTAATTAGGCATTGCTTATAAGGCAACTTAGATCCAAAGCTAAAAATAAAACATTTTGTCAAACTATTCACATTATATTCCTCAAAAAAGCAAAGACTATTCAAACTCACTGCCTACAGAATTACTAGATAGAATAAAGCTATAATTCCTTAAAATTGCTGCCAGAATTATCCCCTTTAAAACATTTTTCAGGCTGGGTACAGTGACTCATGCCTATAACCCCCTCTTGGAGGGAAGCCAAGGCAGGTTGATCACTTGAGCTCAGGAGTTTGATTGAGACCAGCCTGCACAAAGCAAGAACCTGTCTCTACTAAAAATAGAAGGAACAGGGCAGCGCCTGTGGCTCAAAAGAGTGGGGCGCTGGCCCCATATGCTGGAGGCGGCAGGTTCGAACCCAGCCCCGGCCAAAAACTACACACACACACACACACACAAAAAAAAAAAAAAAAATTAGAAGGAAAAACAACAAAAAAATCTAGGTCGTCATTGTGCAGGTTTCTGTAGTTGCTACTAAGGAGGCTGAGACAAGAGGATCAATTGAACCCAAGAGTTTGAGATTGCTGTGAGCTGTGATGCCATGGTTCTCTACCCAGAGTGACAGAGTAAGACTCTTCCTCAAATTAAAAAAGAAAAAAATTTCTCCTGAAAATCTTGCCAACAGTTATTTTAGCAAACCCATTTTATTTTTATTTATTTTAAATCACTTTATTGAGCGGTTAACATTAAAAATTCATATATATTTAATGTATACAACTTTATGAATTTGGAGATAAATATAGACCCAGGAAACCATCACTGCAACCTATGCCACGAGCCTGCCCATCATCTTCCAGAGGTTTCCTTCTACCATCTTTATTTATTATTACTGTTGTTTTTGTTATTATTAGCATTAGTATTAGTCTAATATTTTGCAGTAAGCACAACATAAACTCCACGCACTTGGCCAATTTTTGATTACACAGCCAGGGCTGTCTGCTCTAGGCAGCGTGTGGTAGAGATCTCTAGGGCTGACTCACCTCCTGTCACAGAAACTCCGTGCCCTGGGACTCACCGCCCCCACTTCCCTTTCCTGCATCCTTTGGTGACAACTTTTCTACTTTCTACTTCCATGGGTTTGGCTCTTTTCTATTTCTCATAGAAGTGGCCCTTTGGTGCCTACGTCCTTCTTTCACCAGCTCATTCCACTTAGAGCAGTGTCCTCAGCTTTGTCAATGCTGCTGCAAATGGCAGAATTTCTTTTTTTTAAGAACAAATAATACCATGTTGTATATATGTATATATTCATCAGTAGACAGATAATAATATACTTAATGAAAAAGTAGAAAAATAATAAGATTCTACAATATTTTTTTAAAGAATGACCAGAGAAAGAGAAACAAGGAAGTTCGTTCTCAGCTATGTGACAAAAAGAGAAAGTTCAAGCAGAAAAGAGTGAGCACAAAGTCACAGAAAAGTCAGGTGACTTAGAACTGAAATTCCTGATTACTGTCACCACTGAGGATGTGAGTACTTCCACTGAATTTTCAGGTTTGTGCTGGTCTTACTGAAAGGCAGAGCTAGACTGTGGTGATCCAAGCAACAGAAAACAGCCCAGCATGGACGGGGAAAACAGGGACGGGGATGGGGCCCCAGCCAGAAGGTCAGCTGCGTTGGCGGGAGCAAATCATTTTGAGTGTTTCATGTTGGGGATGACTCAGGCATGCTTATTGGTTCAAAGAATATTGCTGGAGAGAGTATGGGCTTGAGAAAACTCATTCAATAAAGATAAAAAAGAATCAGAATTGTTGGGAGAGGTGAGTTGCCTAGAATGAAGGGAAAGGCATAAAAACCTTCTGTGGAGAGTCCCATGCTAATGACACACGAGTCACACACGTCGTCCTCAGCATCTGGCTTGCTGGAGGCACCTGTACCTCTGCGGGGTTTGCTGTCCTCCACCCTGACCCTCCCGATGCCCAAACAGGGTGAGGCTGGGGGTTTCCTGGAAATGGCCAGATGGGCCCCTGCCTCCCATGTACCGTCCGGGTCAGTTTAGCCCTTAATTCTTCTGGGTTGCCTTTAATAATGATAGCTCCGTGTGCTCCACATCGAGATTTTTTGTTGCTGCTGCTTTCATGCCTTTGTGTTAGACAATCTAACCACATTGCTAGAAAAATATATTTTTCATGAAATTGAAGCAATTTAAAAATTAGTGTTGGGCAGCGTCTGTAGCTAAGTAAGTAGGGCGCCGGCCCCATACACTAGGGCTGGTGGGTTTGAACCTGCCCCAGCCAGCTAAAAATGAATGTTAACCTTTATCTATTAGAATTTTAAAAGTCCATGTATGTCAATGTACATATATGATAAAACTAGTTTTATACTTTCAAGTATTTTTTAAACAATGATATGAAACTAAAAAAAAAAAAAAAGTAAGAAGCGTTAATTTACAGGCTTTATCCTGACTTGTATGCAACCTTTTCCGAGGATAAGCGTGTGTTTATTTCTGACTTTCACAGTCCCTCTCTCTGGAAAGTTGAGAAGATGATCAGGAAGGAATCATGCACAGGTCTGACCCACAGGGCTTGGGCTTCTTTGACATCTAGTTGATTTTTCTAAACCCACAGTGTGATATTCTAGCACTTAATTTAGAAATGCAGCTTAAATCACAGAAGCCATAATCTGTCAAATGATCCCACCCTCGCAGGGGGAAAACAGTAAGTAATGAAAAAACTATGATTGCTTTTCTGTCCCTCCAAATGACAGTTATCACCTCAATGACCTGCTCCGGGCGGACCAGTCTAAACCCGGCACACTAAGGGATAACGTCATCTAACAGGGCAGTTACAAAAATCAATACAAAACCCATTTCAGAGATACTCTGGGTAAGAATCCTGGTGTAATGTTCATTTATTGAATAGGCCTGGGGAAAAAAACACAACAACTTTTCTGATATATATGCCTTACCTCCCAAGCAAAGGAATTCTGTAGGTAAGCAATAATTGTATTTTTCAATCTATTACTTAGACTTGCAATGGCTCAGGCTGGAATCTAATATATGGGTGACGGCCATAACTCAATTACAGGGCCTCAGCAGAGTCCTGCTGTATTCAAAGAGTAAGGGACAGAACAGGACAGCTCCCTGTGCTTCTCTGGATGAGCGTGTGTGTGTGTGTGTGTGTGTGTGTGTGTGTGTGCATCAGAGATTATGTGAGGGACAGAGATAGTGTGTGGGGACACATTCTTCTTTAGTACCTCATCTTATTCCCTCTTTGACTACTATGGAATTTGAATATGTAAAGTACTGTATTTAGCCAGGTCCTGTAATTTCCTTGGATCCCTTGCTCTTCACTTAGCCCATGTTAGGTCCACAGTGGGGAATGAATGTATTCCTTTTGAATAAACAGACTCACAGTTGCTACACCAGGCAATGACCTCTTAAATCCTGGGAGCTAAAAGCCGAGGGGCAACATGGGGCTCCCCTATGTGACTGTCTGTGTGACAGCCACTGAGACAGCACCCTGGGCTCCGTTAATCTCCAGCTCAGCCAGAGTGGCGGGGACGCCCTATCCAACAACTTGGAAGGAAATATTCCAACAGCTGGTAAAAAGATTTTAGCTCAAATTAGTGCTACTCCTGGGAAATGTTAATGAAACCTGTTAAATCAACCTACACACCAGAAGTCCAATCATCTTAACCTTCACACTTTATGACCATCACGCAGTTTCATTACCTGGATGTTCTGATTCTAAATGAAGAGCCATGATCACGTTCTTCAAATCATGGACTATTAACATGAGCATTCTATGGTCAGACTAATGCATTTTGAGATTCTCTATGCTAATTTCATAGGGCTAATATTCATTGACAATGCTGCTTATTAAAACTCATAATGAGCTGGATTTTAATTATTTCCTACCCTCCTGTAATTTTCTAAACATGTATTTGTGAAATGACCTAGAAAGTCTTATTATGACAGCTCACACTCACTTGTTCAACAGGTGCTGAAATTTGAAAGATATTTTGGCTTCCATCCAAATATGATCCTCTAATCAATCATAATCAGGATATCTGTGATAAAGTCTGCACATAAACAATATACAGCTACAGATATTTATGCCTGTCTCAAAAATTGTAAGGTGAAATTTTGATCCCATTCTTTTGTAAAAGCAAATTTATTATTATTATTATCTAATTGGAAACATTGATAAGACTATTTTTAAACTTCTGAGTGCTTTCCTAAAGATTGCTTTTTGATACTGTGATTCATTTAGTATTTATGATTCAGAGACAAAGTAAACATGTTCCTGAGTCAAGTCACCCTGGTTGGAATTATGGCTTTGACACACCCGGCATGACCTTGAGCAGACATGCTTCTGTCTTCTTTCTGGTACAACCCAGCCCCTCTGACCCCGCAGAGCTGGTGGGAGCCTTGACTGAGTTAGCACATGTAGCCTCTGAGGGCAGCATCTCCACAGTGTAAGTCCTTGCTACTGCAGAGAAAGCATTAACTATTATTTCTTTAAAGGACTTTTAAAAAAATCCAGGCACCTGAACTTCAGGTGGCAAATCTGTCTCTTGGTGTATGTGAGAACTGATGGGTGTGTCTTGGGCATTCAAAGCCTCAACCAGGAGGTAAGATGACCAAGAATCAGGGTGGACCACAGGAGGTAGAGTCGGCTGGGTGCATCCCACGTGGCTGCGGTGTCAGAGTCGAATGGCTGCTTCAGCTTCCATGCGCGGCCCTGTGCCCAGAACCTCCATGTCCTTCCCTTTTATGTTCCAGAAGAAGGGAAAGGAAGCCCTGGTAGCTGCATGCTGGACCACTGCCCCCGAGCTCCAGCTTCTCACCTCACTGTCCAGAGCATCGTAATCACAACCACCCCCACAGGGAACGAGCAAAGAACTTTGAGAGGTTTGACGGTGCAAATTAGAAGAAATGGGCTTGCTGTTCAGGGCTGAAGCTAAGTCGAGTGTTACCTCGCCACCTTCTGTCTGGAATCTCATAATTGCCTGTGTGTCGTGTCTGCATAGCTATGTGAAATATGTTCTGTTTCTGCAATACAGAATTATCTTTGGAAATGGGGGACAACAAAAGTGGTTGAGATGGTGTTGTAAAGTTCACATCGCACAGGATGACCAGTCAAACCAAGGGGACGTTTTAGTCACTTTGCAAGAGATTTTATGTTTGAATTGCATGGGTAATGTTTGGAATTACTCCTAAATTGTTTGGAAACCCAGATGACATCATCTCTACAACATAGTCATAACTGTGAAAAAACAAACAAACAAAAACAGGCATGCGCTAGTTTACCACAGTCGGTGCGCAAGGCCACTGGTTTCCACATTTTAGTAGAGAAAGTCTACATTGACCTGAATATAATGACCTGCAGTAATTCCTTCTGAAGGCTCCATACTCACATCAAAGAATTAAAACCAAGGACATGACTTTCACAGTAACAGGTAAAATAGCCAAAATACTGTCATTAATGTTCAGTAGCATCAAGATCATTGATGGATTATGTTACTTTAAACATTTTACTCAAAATAATTAATTTTTGTCAAATTGAAAATTATTTTTCTCCTTAAGACTAATAAGTACTCAAAATAACATTTATAAGCTACAATATCTGTGCCTGTTGTGACTATTTTGTGACCCTAAAGCAGTGATTCTCAACCTTCCTAATGCCGTGACCCTCATGTTGTGATGACCCCCAACCATAAAATTATTAATGTTTTCATTGCTACTTCAGGTGTTGCTACTTCATAACTGAAATATGTGTTTTCTGATGGTCTTAGGCGACCCTGTGAAAGGGTCATTTGACCCCCAGGGGTCGTGACCCACAGGTTGAGAACTGCTGCAAAGAGTTGTTGGTTTTAAAACCACAATGACCGTGTTTATAAAAGCCACAGTGAATGGGAAGCACCTGTGGCTCAGTGAGTAGGGCACTGGCCACATATACCGAGGGTGGTGGGTTCAAACCTGGCCCCAGCCAGACTGCAACAAAAAAACCAGCTGGGTGTTGTGGCAGGTGCCTGTAGTCCTAGCTACTCAGGAGGCTGAGGCAAGAGAATCGCCTCAGCCCAAGAGCTGGATGTTGCTGTGAGCTGTGATGCCACAACACTCTACCTAGGGCAACAGAGTAAGACTCTTGTCTCTGGAAAAAAAAAGAAAAGAAAAGCCACAGTGAAGAGGACTAAATACGTGAGATGTCACTGTGATGGCAGGGCCAGTGCTGTCCAAGGAGCCAGGGTTCTTCCTGCTGACCCTTCAGCCCTCCAGGTTGCTGGACATGGTGTCACCCCATGAAGTCCTACAAGAACACAAAAGATCATCTTCCAAACGATGGCTTCCAATTTTATTTGCCTAATAATTCAACATGACACACTTCAGTTTGAGACTTTTTAAAGAAATAAACACATTTGGTGGGAATATGATAACAGGATGCTGGTGGCCTGGGAGAAGCACGGCGCGGTGTACAGAACAGACGGTCCCAGCAGCTCACCGAGGCACAGGGACAGACATTGTCCCTCCCCCCACACCCTCAGAGCGCCCAGGCCTCGTCCCCCGTGCTTTGGTGAAGCTGGGTTGTCTCTCCTGCTCCCGGAGAGAACCTTGCTTTTCTCTGGGGAGTGACAATTGTTTTACACATGCGAGACCAGGGAAGTGAAGGATTATCCAGAGGGACTTTGAGCACGGTTGCCTCTGGGAGCTACTTGCTCTCACTCAGAGGATTGCTGGGTCCATGGAGCGTAAGATTTTAGTCACTTGTCTCACACTACAGCAGGGTCAAATCCTTAGAGGGTTCTGCCAAGATCTCCACCTGGGGGACTCCAAGTACAATTGCAATATTGGGGATAGCTTGAAAATAGGGAAAATAAATCTGTGTTCTGATTTGCTGCTTGATGAGAGAATTATTGAATAAAATACATAAACATGAATGTCATTTGGCTTTAGGCACAAAACAAGCTGCATCTGAGATCTTTACTCTGTCTCTCTATAGCCCAGAAAGGTCAACAAGGGGATAATCTTATTCCTCAATATGAAGCTGAGATGTGCAGTTTGTAATAATTAAGGTTGGCCCTTGTAAAAGATGAGCATGTGCACAGCTCCCTATTAAAACTGTGGAAAGAATTGTGTTCTTAACCTTCAATGATCTGAAACCAGGACGAGCAGGTCACTGGTCGTGGCTTTCCCACGATGGCCTCTAAAAGTGCTGGAGATACAGGTGCGAGCCACCATGCCCAACCCTTTCTGGAACTTTAATGTTGATGTCAGGTGGATATTATGCTTCTAGTCCTCTGAAATATTTCATAGATATCTCCAATGGGTGGCCGACTTTGGCTCTTGCTTAAACTGAGCACGTTTTTTGGTCCATGTGAATGAAGGGTGGTGTGGGCAGGAGAGGCCTGCACGACCCTTGGTGGACCCTCTCAAAACGAAGAGGACTCATCCCAGGTAAGGTGGACCCACCCTCAAGTGACTATCTCCACTGTTGGGGCTGGGAGTGCCTCCTCACCCCAGCCCACCTGCCCGCGTGGCCCCCACTGCAGGATGAGGACACGCCCCTGTCATCATGTTGAAAACCTTGTGGTCTCCTTGGTATCCATCTCCCTCAGAGGGAGTCTCCAATTGTCACTTAGTGTTATTTCATTGTGACTGAAGATGGGTTAAAGTAACTAAATGAAAACTATCCAGAATGCTATTTGTTAGAGGTTTTATTTATTTATGAAGTTTTAATTGGTGAGTCTATTTGTTACTCTGAGAAGGGGGGCAGGAAACTTCTGTGGTCTCTAAAACCATAGATTACAGGGGTAAAATATACTTTGTTCTTACAAGTTAGTTTACTATTTGACCTACTTTTAAAAACTATTTAAAAGTACAGGTAGTTCATTTCTATTTGTAAGGAAACACTCATACTGGAACATACATGCAAATATTTTTAAATTTGCTTTTGTTCCAAGATGGATATACACATATATGTATGTATGTACGCACACAAAATTATCAATTATCAAATTAAGAAGTAGATCTTTGCTCGTGTCAGAGACACATAAAAGCAGACCTCCCAGTCCGTCACTAGGCTTGGGACAATGCTATCGGGGACATGTTGGAATCTGTGAAATAATGATCCATTGCCAGGCAATGCTTAAAGGGGCCTCTGGTGACAGTACTATTCATTTTTTAAGTAGGAAGAGACATGTGCAAAAAATATAAAAAGACAGATGATAAAAGTATGAGTCACTTTTATTCACAAACAGTGTTACACACACACACACACACACACACACACACACACAGGAGGAGAGAGTCCAAGGCAGGCCACAGGAGTCATTTCTTAGCATATATTTTGTTAAGACAACAAGCTCTCCATATTTCTACCCGGATCCCCCTGGGAGTCTTCAGTCCACAGAATGATCCTAATTGGATTTTCCCTGCCTAAATGGAGTTTGCCCTGATGTGAACTTGCTTTGAACATGATGACAGGATGGGACGTCTCAGAGCTCCAGTTCCCTGAGACCTTGGGCTCTCCTCCTATTTCCTCCATTATCTAAACAAATAACCTTGGACAAATCAATTTACATTAATCCAACCTTATGATATACAACTCCCCAGATCCTTCACAATGTCTCAATCAAGATTCAAATGAATTGGCTTCAATATTTAGCTATGAAAGAACTTAATCTTCTACTTGAAACTCAAGTCCATTGAACATGATCATCAAATAAAAAAATTCAATGGAAAGGAATTAGAAATTGAAATGGAAAAAACAGAGATCACATGGAATTAGAGCTTATCCAGCTTTCTTTAAGATACATGAAAAAATAAAGGGGGGAAATTATACTCTAAATTCACCATAGACATTGTTTTTACTGACATTGAAAGCAGCCCTTTACTTTAGAGACAATTTTCTTGCATTTTTTGATGCTCAAGGCAGATAAGGTTTAGTGTTTGAACAGTTTAAGTTTGAATCTGTAGACAGGAGAGAAAGTTACTCTCTTCACCCTTCTGGCCTTAATATCCTTTCATATTGGGGTTTGCCATGTGCCTGGGCCTCCTGGTGGACACGGTGTGCCCAGTATCAATGCCCTTGTAGTGAGAAGAACACCTGCCATGTGGACAGTCCATCCACCTGTGCCCACAACGAACATAGTTGAAACAGGCCTGAGCCAAACGCCTATGGACATGTCAGACATGGCTGATCCACAGAAGATCCAACTGGCTGAGTCCAGCCTATAACAACCAGACCGTGGAGACACAAACAGAAGCTGGCTGCTGTTTAAGCCGATGAGCCTCATGCACCAGAGATAACCCCGTTCTCTGGATGCCCTGAAGTCTCAGCCCTTCTCAGTTCATGCCCACACTCATCATGTCTGAGGGTTCACAGAAGGTGAGGCCAAATTAGGAATTCTGCAACCAAGCCTGAAGCAAGCCTTGTAATGTCCAGGAAAAGATAAATCCATGCGAGAGATTGGAACTTATGTAGGGTTCCAAAGCTGGAGTTAATGACTCCTGTGCAAGGTACTGGCTAATGAAATAAAGCTCATACAAGAATAAATACTCATCCCAGGGCTTTCAGGACAAGCTTTGGTGTATTAAAGGTTTATGGTCGTGAGTCAGTTTACTGGCTGTGGGTGGTCTGGTCTTGTTTTACCTGTTTCTTAGGGGGAGATACAGGGAAGCTTCTCTGCCTCTGTCAAACCACCACACACACATTCACTTGAAACAGCAATGCATGCACCTTAGCCAGATGGGAGGTAAAGGTCTTGTTCTCAAAGGTTTTAACAGTCTGATAAAAATGATGAGGGTAGAGGAACAATTAACTGCAGTTTGAGTGAATAATATTTACCACAAGGCAGTAAGGCATGAGAAGATTCCTGAGAACTTAATACCTGTTGGTCACTCTTTTAAATGTTTTATATGCCCTGTCTCATCTAATTAATACAAGAATTACCTAAATTAGACGTTACTATATAACTTAACTTGCAGTTGGAAAAAAAGGCCTGTATAATGTAAGCACCTTTCTGTGTTGACCCAGTGGGGGGCCTTTGTTACGAAGGGAGAGCTGGGTCTTTCTGTGTACCAAGGGCCTGCTTTGCCCTCAATGTCCCTCTCCCACTGGTTATAGGACACGATGGAGCTAAGAAGGGGACAGGTCCATGGTCCAGCAGGGTGAGCCCAAGCAGCACTTTATAGCTAATGGTCATGGAGGGGATACTAGAAAAATGGTCTCACGTGTGACAGAATAGATGCAAGGAAGTCATGCTGGCCCATCAGAGGCATTTAGCTCATAGGAGATGGAAAAAAAATAAATAAATAAAGCATGGACTTGGACTGGGAAAGAAAAGATTTTAATTCAGAATGTCAGAGGCACCAAAGGTAAGTTGATTTATTTCCTCCCACCTCCCCTCGCACGTGCCCGGGACACCACTCAGCAATGAGCTTGCACGGGCCTTGCTGCTTCCGCACAGAAACAGGCCTAGTCGGCAGAGTTTGATATTTTAAGTTTCCTTCAGACATGTGAAGCTTAGGTTTGTGTATGTCCATATGCGTGCTCAAGCCTGTCTAGGGACGAAAAATTATCTTCAGTATATACATTGTTTAATAATACTTTGAATAAGGCTAATAAATTCATAGGGGATATGAATATTTTCAGGTTCATGGATAAGTGGCATGTATATTCTATAATCTGTGTATAAACTGCAATTGGATGTGGCCCAAAATTAATACAATTTATTGGCTCAGTATCTGTAGCTCAGCAGCTAGGATGCCGGCCACATACACAAGGGCTGGCGGGTTCGAACCCAGCCTGAGCCTGCCAAACAACAATAACAACAACAATAACAACAAAAATAGCTGGGTGTTGTGGCGGGTGCCTGTAGTCCCAGCTACTTGGGAGGCTGAGGCAAAAGAATTGCTTGAACCCAAGAGTTTGAGGTTGCTGTGAGCTGTGACACTAGGGCACTTTACTGAGGGCGACATAGTGAGACTCTGTCTCAAAAAAGTAAACGTATAAATAAAAAATGAAAAAAAAAGGTTTTTTTGGGAAAATCCCTAGACTTTCTTTGAAAATCCCTCTGTCATTTTTATTATAGACTATTTTCATGATCGAAATTGTGCAGAATGACTCTAAGCTTGTGCCCTAGCACTGCAGCGTAAAGGGAGAAGAGCCCGTTTGTGTGTCAGTAAGATAACCTTCCCCCATCACCTGATCGCTATAAAAATTTCCAAATTATTTAAAACAAGGAGTTGGCTGCTGCCTGGAGTGACCCTGAGGCAGAGATTCCATAGAGGGGTGTGGCCCAGGAGTCAGGAGGAGAGTGACCTGGACCACCACCTGCGGGACTGAGTCAGGCAGCCCCATGTCCTTCGCGTGATGCTTGGAGGTGGGGCTGGGCTCAGGCCAGACCAGACAGAGCACTTGTGGATCAAAGTGATGATCTGAGCTACCCAAGAATGAAGCAGAATCTGTCCCTGGAGGCTCAGACCCTGGGAGGACTTGGGGCAACTCACAGCAGGAGAGGGGGTGAATGTAGGCAGAGGGAGGACCTATGGTCAAGCTCTGGCCATCAGGCTGGGATTGATGCAGAAGTAACCAAAGGGAGGGCCAGGCTGAAGGCAGTTGGAATGTGGCCCACACGCCAAAGTGGGGGCAGGGGGTCCGTCTCTACCCTGGGCAGAGCGAGTCCGTGGGATCCGACAGATGGCCAGCCCAGTGCACATGCCTCTTCCACCAAGATGACAAGATGATGACCCTAGAGGGGCACATAGGTGATATTTTTGACTATAAAATTACAAAAATTGAGCCTCTGCTTTAGCCCTTCTATTTTTGGATAGATCTTACAAATTTTGTTAACGGTGTTGTAAAATCCATAGCTAAAGCCTGCCTTATCATCTGTTTCAAATTGAACTTTAATGACCTCAGTAACCACAGGATTAACGTATTTGGCACAATCACAAGAAAAACCACACATCTTAAAGGAAGGGCTTCTCCCAGCACTTTAAAATATGGACGGCTGCACTTGAATTTAACTCTCCTGCGTATCAACACGGGGAGAGTGACTGCACACGAGCCTCTCTCCTGACTGAGCCTCTCAGCACTTCACAGGAGCCTGAGTTCCTTTATTCTGGCAGTAAACCTTCTAAGTAGGCAAATTAGATTACTTGTGAGAGGCGGAATTCTGCGTGTGCTTGCCTTATCCTCTGAGCATCTCTGTCAGAGTCAGAAGCAGAATGCCGATGTGCCTTCCTACCTTTCTGGCAGAGGTGGGATTTGAGGAAAGGGGATGCTGTGAGTTCCACACTTTGCACATTAATCAGTGGAGAATCAGAATTAGAAAAGAGATTTCTCACTACAATCTTGGGTCAAAAAGGCTGCCGGGAGTGTCATTCCAATTAAAGTTCATTTGTAAACACAGCTCTGTGGATCATTGAGGGGCTGTGCAGAGCATGTGGTAATACTTTAATAGCAGGCATGGAATGACCCCGGTCTGCTTTATCCCCAACAATACTCTACGTGTTCTTCAGTTCTGGTGTTGTATCACAGGCTGCAGGTTAACTGTACCTTCATTGCAATAGAACCCTGAAATCAATCCATGATGTATAATTTCTAGAAAGTGTCTCCTACTTTATAATAGTCAGAAAAGCATATAGAAATTAGGAAGTATCTGTGATTTTAGTTCAAGGAAAACCTTAATTTTTTCTGTTTTCTTTTTTGGTGGTCCGATTATGAAAATCAACATTTTATAAAAGTTGTATCTGACAGATAATGTCTTAGACTTGTTTTTCAACTTAAAAGGTAAATGTTATTTTCCTTTTGCAAGATTTTCCTTCATCACTATTTCACGACAGCTGTGACATTTCTCCTTTGTTCTTCCTAGCCAGAAAAAGAGAAAAAAGTGGCCCTTTGCTTCCTGGAATTTTATCGTTCCTTTTAGGTCTGAACCATCCATCTTGAGAGAATCTGCTCTCTCTCTGGGCCTCCAGTGAGGGGTGCTGTCATGGTCTGGTGCTCAGTGCAGCTCTGGAAAGGTCAGTAAGAGCAAGCTGCTCCCTGGGGGGAAGGTCAGTGCCCTGTGGCAGCCCTGGAAGTGCAACAGAAGGAGCCCCTGAAACATTGGCTTGGGTCCTCACAGTCCTGGCGTCCAAAGCCCAGGTGCCTGCAGGGCTGCTCCTCTGCGGGCTCCGAGGGCTGACCCACCTCCTGCTGGCTCCCACCTTGTCCTGGCTGCACACAGTCCTTGCCATCCCAAGGTGTGTGTCAGAGCTGTGCCACCACCTCTCTCTCTTGTCAACACACAGCATTAACCCAGTGTGCCACTGTGCCTCTGCGTCTTCACATGTCCCTTCTCATGAGAACACGAGCCACTGACGTTAGGACTTGACCTCATCTTAACTTGACCACACTTGCAATGGCCCCGTTTCTGCACAAGGTCACATTCTCAAGCACAAGAGGACAGGATGGTAGCATAACTTTTTCTGGTGCTAAACCATTCAACTTGCAATAGAAAAAAATGAGGAAAATTAGGCTATTTTCAAAGAAAAACACCAGTTGAAGACTCCATTGAGTCAAAAGTATGTGACATTAAAAAAACACAAACACCATTCTGCGGTTGAGCCGGATAGTTTAAAACAGCTCCAAGAGGCAAAGGCTGGAAAGTGAGTTAGAAGTGGCTGCTGAAGAGACCACAGGAAGGTGGGCTCCAGGGCGACATCAGTGTAAATACAAGTGCCTCCAAAACCAAAGCTTGGCTCCACGCATCTGCTGTGGAGCTTTGAGAAGTAAGCAGGATGTGGTGAAACGCTGCCTGTGAAGCACAAGTTACAGCCGCCACTCTCGGCCGCCACTTCTTACCTAGGTTTGGTTGCAAATGTGTTTAAAGTACATGTTGCAAAAAGAAGTAGATTAATGTTTTCGTTCTCTTTAGTCAATACGTGGTTTCAGTGTCAGCTCAACGAAATTGTTATTCGGCCTCTGTGACGCAGAGGCTGTCTTCAATGTTTATCCGTGACACTGGGTCGTCCTGCACCGAGCCCTGGGGTGACGGACAACAGGGGCTGCGACATGTTCAGCAAGTGGCTGATAATACTGCTTCTCTCAGCCTCAGTCACAGGGCTGGGGACAGCTCAGAGCCGGGGCACCCTCACCTGACCCACCCCTGCAAAATTTAAAGCACAGAGGTGACTTAGTGGTGCTACAATAGTTTCATATATGAACTTCTTATTTACTGTACAGTTCTTTGTAATCTACTGCCTATTGGGGCAGTGACCTCTTCTTGGAAATGTTTTATTTACATGTACCTTTTATTTCTATGACACCATCCTTTCAAGCTGTACTTGTTTTTAAGTTTCTGTATGTGAAATATCCGGTGTGTTACATTGCTTCACTTCCTTTGTATTCCACAAAAGTAAATGATTGTTTTCCCGTTTTGTTTTTTTGCTCATTCTCATAGACCTTGAGTTTAGCTCACTGACAATTTACTCATCAATCAGAAGGCAGCATTCACAAAACACGACAGGGTTAATTTTTATTGAAAAATGTGGTCCTGAGTTTTCCATTCAGTTTTTGCTAAATGCATCACCTTTACCTGAACTTACCTGATTAACTTATAGAGGCGTGCAGCTCCGTCCTGTGTGGGTTGAGGAAGGATTTATTAGGACGGTCACCAGAACCGAATGGGAGGTGCCGGTTCTACACTGACAGTGTGATTTCTAAAAATTACTTCCTAAAAGTTCTCCCAGTTTCTTTGCTACTGAAGGAAGCAGCCGATGGGGTGTCTCAGCCCCAGACGTGGCCCTCTGTTGCCGGTTGTCCTGTTTCCTGTAACCAGTTTGGGTGCCCGATGGAGGAGGACAGAGGGCCTGAATGTTGCTGGTAAATGAATGTGTGATCAATCTTCCAACATAGATTTTCATCTTTTGATTGCAAACAGGCAGATATCAATTTGAACAATTTAGGTGAAAATTATATTTTAGCATCTACAAACGATTATTAGTTTCCTGGAAGCTTCCTTGGGATGAACGTTGCCCAGGGTTCTCCCTCTGTGCAGGCAGAGCTCCGGAACCTCGGGAATGCTTCCCAGTGGAGCTCCACGCGGCTCTGTGGAGGACCGCGCTGCCTGGTTTCAGCCGGTGCCCAGAAGCTGCGCGCCTTCCCTCCAGGGCCCTGTGCAAACTGTCAGTAAAAGCTTTTGTTCCTCTAACTTCTCAGATTGGACAATGCACTTGGTACATTTCTGACTGTGTTCTCATCTCATCAGTGATGAGAGAAGCTAAGAATTTAAAGTCCAAAGCTTTGAAACTCAACAAAAATAATGCAAGGGGTGAGCGCAGAGGAAGAGGATCATCTTTCTGTTTGAAATAAGCATATTCTGCTTGTGATCTTATCACACAAGATTGTGCAGCTGTTAAGTAAATTTTCAGAATCACTACTTGAGGCTTCTTGTATTCATCAAGAAAAATATGTTCAAATTGGATAAAAATATGATGGCCGCCAAAATTGACAAGAGCATCTGGAGGAGGTTTTAGCTCTCTCCTGGAGGCACATGGCTTCAATATTCGCAGGCACATGAGGCTTGAAAGAATCAAAGGGAGGCTGAGAAATTAAAGACAGCCCCAATGGGTGCTTTCTCTTGAATGTGTTTGTGAACGCAAAATCGGTGAGTGCAGAGGCCTCTGTCGACTTTGCAGACCCCAGTGCCCAGCCTAGGGGAATAAGGACACTTGGGTAGGACTCCTGTGGTTATTAAATTGATGGAATTAGCAGGGCCCTGTTTGCAAAAGACCATAATGATGAGAGAACCACAGGCTTCTGCTCATTCCTTTGAAAACTATGAACTATTCACCTACTGGGGTCTGGCTGAAGAAAAATGACCCAAACTCTGCTTTCCTGGAACCCTGTGGAGGAGAGAGACATCAGTAAAATCCAAGTCACACAAAGTGCTAAGGGTTTTAAGGGAAATTCGGTAGGAATGGCAGCTAAAGAGTTGTGAAAAGAAAGTGCAACCTTAAACAGGCTGCCAAGGAGACAGTCCCTGAGAAGGCGTCCTGGAGGAGGGCCAATGGGTGGTGGGAGGAAGGGTGTAGCGGGTGCACCTGCCCCCAGCCCGCGTCTGGGAAGCAGTGGGGAGCAGAGAGGTGTGGAGCAGGTGTCCCAACCTCACAGGGTTCTGTGAGGAACTGTGCACGGTCCCCTACACCTAGACCACCCTTCAGAGCACTTCTAGGATGAATTAGCAAACCTAATTGTCAGACCTTGTAGAACAACAGTTCTGATGACCATTCCAGAAAAAGAGTTCCAAAGTTACTTTGAAGGGCGTACTAGGTACCGGCTTCAGAGCACAGCTTCCCACAGGGAGGGCTTACAGGTGACCCTGGCAGTATTCAGCAAGGAGGTATGTAGCACTTTTTTGATGAAAAGATTGTAAACTTAATTGTCTGACCTCAGATACATTCATGTATATATTCAAAATTAATTTTTTGCATAGTTAAAATATAAAATATGCATATATGAATATTTGTGTGTGTTATATATATACTGTGAACCAATTTCTTGTAATAATAGAAGAAAGTTTATTTATTTATTTATTTGAGATGGGGGTCTCACTAGCTCACCCAGGCTAGAGAGCACAAGCATCATCCTCACAGCAACTCCAAGTCCCCAGCCTTGGTGATACTCTGACCTCAGTCTCCCGAGCAGCTGTGAGGCTGGTCAGGACACTCAGGCATCTGACTCTGCCTACATTTGGCCAACTCCAGCTATTGCTTGGACACATTCAAGACTTAAAAGTAAGCATGTTTAAGTGTTTCATTTCCATAGAGATTACAGTGGGTAAATTGCTTAGAAAATTAAATGCCCTTACCAATAATTCTGACTTTCAGGTTAAATTAAATTATTACAAAAGCTGACAATTTGAATAATATTCTTTTTCTTTTAATTTTACCTTTCTCTTTACAAACAGAATGGAACTGATAGACACAAATATATAAATATAGATACATAACCACCACTGATTATTTTATTAAACATTGTTTTGTCGTCTGCTCAGTATGTAGGTATATATATGCATATGAGTGACAGAACTGTATCTGTTCTCTTTGTAAAGCACATATGTCTGTGTGGGTGGATGTATAGACAAGGTCTGACAGTTTCAATCAGGACCTTGCACCATGCACTTCTGTTGACAGCACTGTACAAACGAGCTGACACTTCACAACCTTGAGTATCAGTGTCTCACAGCTGCGTTTGTGTCTGTGGCATCTTCCTGATGAGCGGTGTTCTTTATTGTTAGTTGTGTGTTTTCGTGTGTGTCACAAAAACGTTGGAGCTTCAATTGGAGCAATAAACAAACAAAAAATTTCTCATTAAACTTGGCAAGAGTGGAAGTGAAATCAGGGACATGTTAGTTCAAGTTTATGGAGATAATGCCACGAAGAAAATGGGTAGAAAATGATTAAACGTTTTTCTGAGGAGAAAATGTCACCGAAGAAGAAAGGTCTGAAACCAGTAATGAGCAGGACTAAGGAACACATGGCAAAAATTCCTCAAATTGTGTCAGCATCCTTAGCTGATTGTAGGAAGCACAGAAGGCCAAGTAAACGTAGTTTGAGCAACACTTAGGAAACTCTTAACTGAAAATCTTGTCCAACACCTCGTGCCTCTTGCTTCATGACAATGCACCAGCTCCCACAGCACTATCCCTGAGGGAGTTTCTAGCTTCATGACAATGCACCAGCTCCCACAGCACTATCCGTGGGAGAGTTTCTAGCCAGTAAACAAATATCTGCATTGGAATGCCCTCCCTGGTCACCCGATATGGCTCCAATATCTTTTTTCTTTACCAGAAGATAAATGAAATATTGAAAGAAAGACATTTTGATGACATTCAGGACATCAATGCTAATAGGAAGACAGCTTTGGTGGCCATTCCAGAAAGAGTTCCAACACTGCTTTGAAGGATGGACTGGATGCTGCACATGTGCATACCTTCCAAAGGGGAGGACTGTAAAGGTAACTGTACTGATATTCAGCAATGAGGGATGTAGCACTTTTTCTTGAATAAGGTGGCAAATGTAATTGTCAGACCTTTGTATTTGAGTGACATTAACACAGAGAACTATTAATCACTAGTAATAGCTACGAACACATAGCTATGTTAAGGGTTCTGACTTTAGAGCTAAAAGTCACTGAAATTATCTGTGAACTTTCTAAGGACCTACCCACACATTTTAAATAATACTTCTACTATATTAAGATCCAAATAATCAGTTTATTACTGTAATTTTCGTTTGGCACTCACCTCAATTTTAAGCAAGGAAAGAACTAGCTGACAGAATTGATTTCTTGAACATAAATGCCCATCTTGCATTAACCTAGACTTCAAAATGATTTGGCGACTTCCACTTTGATTTGGGATAAACAGAATGAATGATCTCACTCCTGAGCAAGTTGTCGGCTTTCCTTTAATTCGTGAAGTGATGACATTTTAGAATAAGAGTCAGAATTAGATTCAAATGGGTTTCCCAGCTATCCATTCTTCCCATCACAGCCAGTGACTTTTATCAGAATTAGCTCACTCTTCTCACCTTGGCGTGCCCTTCCCAGTTTTGTTCCGTTGCTCCAGTGTGAGTTGGGAGGTCAGAACAGTTGTGGTCCAACACGCCTGGTTGTAGGCTTCTAGTTCCAGCTGGGTGCTGTCATCTGCTACCTGGTTGCATGAGTTTTTGGTTTCTATTTGGGGATTTATTTATTCATAAAATTATCAAAAACTACAAAAAATCCCACTGAATTCAAAGGTAACTTGGGTTATGTCATTTAGGATTGATCATTTCTGGTGGTTAATGAAGAATTTTTCCAGTTAACTTATTCAGATGTTGGGGGTGAAAAAGGTATTGCAAAGTATTGCACAGGGCAAAGCACTTTCTTCAAGCAGAAGAGACACGCGGATTCTGCAAGCTCTGCTCCCTGGTCATAGGCGTCTGGCTCAGTGTGACCTGGGTCAGGTGCACACCTGTACATTTGCACACACAGTGGAAAATGAACTTCTGGATGGACCTCCCACTCGTAGATAGGAATGAATGAGGGTCTTCATTTCCTTTCCTTCCCGTCTTTCTGCTCATCTCTCTCTCCTGTTCTCTGTCCCTTTTGTCACCCCTCTCGGACTGCAGCATCTCAGTACTCCGTGAGGCCCTCAGCCCTGCCCTTCTCCTCCTCCACACCCACTCCCTACTGTGGTCTCATCCTGGCTCATGGCTGAAAAATCGTCAATATGTTGATAATTGCGAAATGCATTTTCCTGAACCCCAAACTTCTACATTTAAACACCTTCCTATTTACACTTGATGTTTAATTGATATATCAAACCCAACCTTTGAACATCTTACTGAGTAAGCTAATTGTCAAGAAGCAGAGAACAGATTCAGCCGCAGTCTGCCCCAGAGTGGGCACTTGTACCAGAGGGGGGGAAGCAGGTGTGCCACGTCAGTGGATGCCTGCATATGTGCAGGGAAAGGAGAGTGGGAAGTCACCTGGGTCAGAGAGCACCTACTTTTACCTGTAATCGCACATCCCCACAAAAGTAACCCAAACCCATGTATGCTTCCCATGAAAATACATCTTTAAGAAAAATAAACTGCCCTCCGTACCTAGTCTGCCAATAAGTTGGCTACTCCCAATCCTTCCCTTAATCCTGCCCCTTGGGCAGCCCCCACCCCAAGCTCACAGGAGGTGTGTGGACACAGAGCAGAGCTCACGAGCGTCCACCCGATCCTAGGTGTTGATCAAGCCCAAGGTCTTTACCCCACACACCAGTCTCCTATATTCAAAAATGATAAAATAGAATATAGCTATGGAGATGAAGAGTTTACGAATTTAAATTAGAGTTTTCACCTTTGTACACTATAGGAAAAAGTGAAAGAGAAAAAAATGAGTAATTGGCAGTTGCACTATAAAATGGCGATCACAGCATCGATATCATGGACCGTGTATCCCATGTGTACGTTTAATTCTAATGGAAATAATATGAACTAATTTTGCCAAAAGAGCTCTTTAATTATCTCTATTGGAAAAACTTCAGCAAAAGGCAAAGTTCAAATACTAAGCTAATTTATGGTGGTTGAGAAATGCTTAATGCCTAAAAACAGTGAAATAAATTTAGATTTATTATGGGTAATAATGGATAATCACAACCATTCCAGTATATTCCGTGATGGCATAACATTACATAAGCTGCATTATATTTATTACGAACATCTGGCATACTGTACTCCATTCAGATAACTTTAATTAAATCAGCCTCCCAGCGCCCATATAATGCAGTGGCAATTCTTAAGAGGAGAACAGCCCAGTGCATTCATGAAGGACTCAACCTTAGGAGTCTGTCAAGTTCCGGGTTAGTAAACTGTTTCTTTACACCAGAGGGATTTAAGGTAATAGTTTGCTGCACACGTTAACTTCAGACTGAGAACTGTAACCTCTCCAGCTCACCTGAAAACTAGTGTTCTGGGGACAGAAACCCATAGCTTCCAATCATTGTGGGTAGAGCTAGTTTTCGTGCCCCCGCTGTTGGGCAGGGGGTCGGTGCCCACAGGTGGGGAGGCTGGGCGGCAGGAGCAGGCCTCTGTGTGAGAAGAGTGGGGCGCAGGCCTGCGGTGTGGACAGAAGCCTCAGCTCCTGCACTGAGACACTGGTGAGCCCTGAGTCCTCCACAAACCCCGCCACCTGCCTGACACCTGTGTCCCGAGACTATGGCAATGAACAAAACTGCTCTGACCCTCTCCTCATCAGTGCTCACACTGCGGAAGCGCTGGGGACCCCAGACACAGTCTGCAAGGGGACTTGCTGGGAGGCGTTATGGAGGGGAACACAGAAGCAGAAAGGGGGTGCGATGTGGGGACCAAGCAAGGGTGCAGGAGCTAGAAGAGGCTCACTCAGATGAAACCCGAGGAAGACCTTGTGCTTGTCAGGTGAGTGATCTCACATACACACATACACACATGTGCACACATTCATGCACACATATGTGTATATGCCTGAGAGTCTGTGTGTATATCTGTATGTGTGCATATGTGTATACATGTGCCTTCTTGTGCATGTGTGTGTCTGTGTGTCTCTACATGCCTCTCTGTACAGACACACACACAGGAATGACCATATATGCCTGTGCATACTCTGTGTGCACACACAGAACTACACAAGAGATACAGATAGACACAGAGACATACATATACACAGGGATGCATGTATACTCGTGTGTGTGCATACACACAGGAATGCACGCATACACCTGTTTATACACAGAGACACCTAGATGCCCAGACACACACGTACACAGGGATGCACATATATACACGTGTGCACACAGAGCTCCACACAGGGGCACACACATATATATACACATACACACATATACACGTGTGCACACAGAGCTACACACAGGGGCACACACATGTATACACATACACACATATATCCATGTGCACACACATACACAAAGAGACATATATAGACATGCCAGAATATATAGGGACACCCTGGGACACATACAGACACACGGATACAGGGATGTATGTAAGAATACACATGTACACATGTGTGTACACACAGAGATTTCAGCCCACCTTAAAATAGTGTTATAAGGAAAAGATGAAAAGCCTTGAGAAACAATTCTTTGAAGTTGACCCCCTGGCTAAATACAGAGAATGAACGGTTCTTTCTGGCCTTGGAAATAGAATGTTATGTTTTTCTCTAAAGTCCGGTGATAAGACAGGCCAAAGCAGACAGATACATCTGGCTATAGTGCGAATGGAGCCCAGAGTTTCCTCAGCAAGTCTCCAGAGTTCCTTCAGGAGTAAGAAAAATATGAACTGTAGTTTAACATTTTGCTCTTTAGCTGCATTTTACCCCCATTAAAAAAAAAAAAAAAAGAAAGAAAGAAAGAAAATCCAGACCTATTGGGTGAGATGTATGGGTGGCATACATCTAACCTATAAAATAATAAGATTTTGAAAGTTTTAGAGGAAAATAAATTATGATGTTTATGGACAGAGACCACTAGTAACCCGTGAAACTGTGATTGATCTCCAGAGCATTATAAAAGCCTGTCTCAAACCTTGCCGAAAAGTGTCTGTCAGAGGGCTAAAACTCAAATTCAAGTGGAAAAAATGGCTACATTTGTATCTACATATATGGGAAGAAAAACATTAAACAAATAGACTCTTAAAAAAAAAAAAAGATGATTTATTGTCAACATAAGTTCAAAAAATCATTGTTTCTTGGGTACTTTTTCTAGAAAGGAAAATAAAAATAATCTATGGAAAAGAACAAAATCAGCGTCCTAAATAAGGGACAGAAACCTACACCCAGTGAGATCACAAGAGATCTCCCAGCTATTTAAAATTAATCCAAAGAAGTGGCTGAACTAATATGATAATGGATTTTCTCTTCAAGTGCATAAGTGCCAAAAGATATTAAGGGGGACGAGCGTATCCATTCTCCAACCTAAGTAATCCCGGGATTTATTGACTGATATTTTTGTCATTGATTCACAGAGAATTTCTAGAGCAAATTGCCAGCTCGGTTTTGGGGGGGCAATTAGAGAAATTGCCAAAGTCACCAAAGACAGGGAGGGCTTCCCTCTCTGTTTAGACGGGATCACGGGAGCACAGACAGTGAATACCACACCCACTCTGCTGACTTCTACAAGACAGGCGACATGGTCTTCATGACATTATTTGGAAATACATAAAGAGTAAAAGACATAATTAGAGTGGTGCAGGGGAATTCATTGCTAGTTACAATACTATTTTCTAATAATATTAACTGATCAAAATTGATATAGATGCATGTCTTCAAGGCTCTCTTATTTAAACATTTGTATTCAAAACTTCATCCCTGATTCAAAGGAGTACCATAAAGATACTTTTATTAAGAGTGTGCATAATAAAAACCAGAAAGGTCGGGGAATACAGCAGCTGATTGAAACAGGGATATTAACTTCTAGACAGGCTCAAGGCCAGATTAAAGGACAAGGTATCCTGTAAGTGCTGGGTGAGTCTTCTCTCACAGGCTCGAATAAAAATGTGAATTGGTGGGGGGAGGAAGCACCTTCTGGGATGACATATTAGGGGCAGGGACATTTTAGGGCAGTGCTTTTCAACTTTTTAAATCTCACTTGAACCTACAGTTCCACTTCCGTAGCACACTTAAATTATGCTGATTTTTAAAAAAGATTTTTGAAAAAGAATACAGGTACTGTATTTTGAACTTCTTTCAAAAATAATTTAATTAATGATCTCTACATGTTTTCATGGCACCCCTGACATCACAATGGCACATCAGTGTGCCCCGGGGCACGGGCTGAAAATCACTGCTCTAGGGGGTATGTTCGAGGCACCTGTTCCGTCTTAAGAGAGACAATGTTAAAAAGTGTTAAAAAGTAGTCGAGGGTGAGGCTGAACGGACAGGGTGGGCCACAGAGAGCACAGTGAACTGCATGCACCAAGCAGCGCTAATTTGGGAAGCCGGCACAGCGGCAGGAGGTTTGGGGCGAGGTGCGGCCGGTACATTCTTGCCTTATTCAGAGAAAGCTCAGAAATTAAGGAAAAATACAACATATAGTTTTATATACTTTTGTATCTCAGAGATCAAAGCGAGATTTTGTATTGAACCAGAAAGAAATATGGAGGGATTGGGTAGCCAATGGTACTGGCAGCAGCAAAGTTACTGTGGCGTAAGGCGAGACGGCTCCTTTCCTGCGGGATGCAGAGGCCCAGGGCGCCCGGAGCACCTGCAAACGCTCTGCGCTTCTCCCGCCTGTACGATCGTTGCAGTCTCTGACTTGGGAGGCAGGGGGCGCGCGCGGACACTGTTTTCCCGGCTACCCTTCCAGGGTTCACCCACCTGTCATCCCGACCGCTACTCTGGGCCTTTCCAGCCACGTGGGCCACCAGGCAGCGTCCTTGCCAACCTGGATAGGAGGTTGTCCTCCTAGCTCAAGGAACTCAGCCTGAACCTCTGGCTCTTGGAAAACAACACCACCCTCACCAAGTCCCTTTGATGAGACCCGCGTTTTCTGCAATTTTCGCAGTCACGCAGTCTGACTTGCGCATCTCTGGTGGGCCACCTTGCTCCTGTCCTCACTTTGCCCTTTGAAGGGAAGTCACGGCAACGGGAAACTGGAGAGATCCCATACACTGAACTCCCTGGGCAGACCTCAGACCACTGCAGAGCAAGATGGGAGCTCCATACCCAGCGGCCTGTAGGACACATGGAGAGCGCGCCCAGCTGTCTTCCACCCTGGGGAAAAGGAGGCATCTCCAAGACCCGGAGTTCTCCATGGGTTCATTTGCTGGAAGGGACGAAAGAAGCTTGGCTCACGTTTCAGCATCAGCTGCTGCTGAGCTACCTGTGCCAGAAATCTTGGGTGTTTCCAGGAGGCTTTTTATCTCAGGGCAAATGGGGTAAAATCCTGTTTGCTACAGAGAACAGCTTACAGCTCAAAAATCTTTATGTAAACAAATCAATTGTATAATGGTCTGGTAGGTCAAGTATTTCCAATTTTTACCTCAGGGAAAAATCTGGAAACCAATATATTTCCCTCCATTTCTATATTGTATGAATTTTGGTTGAAATTGAAAATTACATCTGCATTAATGAAGCGAAACCACATTTACCCCACGTTCAAGAATCAGGAAAACCTGTGCTGAGATCAGTGGAATTTAAAACAAACACAAAATATGACCAAATCTATCATATTTACTCTATTATTTCAAGACTAAATTAGAAACTTTTGGAAGGGGATAGGAAATGTTGATATTTTGTTGGTGTTTTACAAAGCTTTACTTCGTATACCAATAATCTGCTTACAATAAACCTAGTGAAGAAAATCACGGTGCCTTGGAAGTGACTATTTCCTTTACGCGCCTTTAGGAATGTTTACAGTAAGTACAGAATTCGTCTTTAAGTCTGCCTTTCACTCTACCTACAAGGGGAGAAGTCCAGATTTCAGTTTTAGGAGAATTTTTGATGAGAGGTTATAGAATTAAATTTCTTCAAGCTCTCTGGGGGTGATTTAGGTGAGGATAGACTGAAATGACTGAGAAGGGACACCAAGAAATGTCCTTCTAAGGGGCTGGAGAGAAGCCTGGAATGTGGGTGTGAGGTAACCAGTGACCAATGGAAAGAGACACTCAATGACCAATAGAAAAGAGCAATACTGCCTGGAATGTGGGTGTGAGGTAACCTAGGTAACCAGTGACCAATGGGAAGAGACACTCAATGAATGGCCAATAGGAAAGAGCAATACTGCCTGGAGGAGCAGAAAGGCCAATTTCAATGGAGTATTTATAGGCTGCGGTCCTCCAACTCTGCCTCTCTCATCTTCTCTCCTTCACTAGAGGGACCCACTTCCAACTCCCTTTGGAAGTGCTCTAAACTTTCTCTTTGTTCTTCCTAAATACAAATCTCTCTTTGTTTTGAACCATCCTGTCCCCAAAAAAAGGAAGCTCAGCGACTCCGGATGAAAACCACCCACATTGCCACACTTAAACTCCCCCACCAGTCCTGCAGCTGGTCAGGCTCAGGGAACGAGGGCGGCTTCTTTCTCTCCAAGACCGCACCCCCGGCCGCCCCTGGCGGTGTGAAGTTGGACACACAGGCTTCAGTGAATGTTTGGGGCCCTTTCATTGTTTATTTTAAATTTTATCTTGCTTAAATTGAAACACAGCAGACATTTCAATTGTGCTCCGCACAATTGGAGTCCGAGTCCTCTGTAAAGCGCACAGTGAGACGAAGAACAAGAGAAGTGGGTGTCAGGAGAACTGTCTGCCCGAGAGCAGATGTCCAAGGGAGCTGGAGGGACAGAGGGAGACCTGAGACCAGCTAGTGGGTCCAGGCCCAGGGGAGAAGCCAGGGAAGTCTCTCTCTTTATCTGGGCAGAGCATGGACTGTCTCATTTCTATAGCTCTTTGCTAGTCTCTTGAGAATTCCTACTGAACAACTACACGAAAATAATGACCATTTTCAGGTTTATTTTCTAAAATATAGTCTATTTCTTTTATTTTTGCAGTGTATTAGCTAAGACATTCAGAAAGTGTTGCCGAAAGTGAATGTTTTCTTGCTCTCAGCACTTGTGACAATTACCCTCTTGTATTCCTGTTAATTATTATGTGTTTGTTTTTTCGTGTGAACAAAAGATTATTTCTGTGTCTAGTGTTCTTATTTGTCAAAATAAATGCTGAAGTATATCAATTTTTTGTCTCTTAATAAGAGCAAGGAACCCTTACCCATTGAAACTATTATGATAGCAGAATATTTTCCATGAATTAGAATGTAAATTTTCATAGTGTTAATCAATTTACTATATTTTTTATAATTTTCAAATTTATAAGTGTACTCTATGCTTTTCTTTGTTAGTATTTGATGTTTGTGTTAGACTGGCTTTCAAAAAAAACTAAACTCATCTATTTTTAACAGTTGAAAACAAGATGGTTATCTGTCCCATGGATAGTTTTTACAACATTCTCAAAATTCCTCTCAGTTTGTTGCTTCCTAGACAGATGAGCAATAGTCAAAAAAAAAGGCTGACTTGTGATGATCTTTTATAATACTATTAATATCTATATCTTTAGGTTATTCAGCTTTTCCATACAAGTAACTTTATAGCCATTTACCCATGTTCCAAATAAAATTCTATTCAAATTTTCATTGGGTTTTTATTGCATTGAAGATTAATTTTTGAACAGTTGACACTAAAAAATACTAATGTGTTAGAAATTGGGAAATGTAGCCCTTCCTTGTTATGATTCGAATCTTCTTTATGTAATTCACTATAGTATGTGGGTTCTTCTCATCGGTAATTAAGTTGCTTTGTAAGTATTACATATTTTTGTTGCTATTATGAGTGTATTTTTAATAATATTGAATAATATTGTTTTGTAACTAGGGATCTTAATTATGTTAGCTGATCCTTTTCAGTTTTTCAAATAGAAACTCAAATGATTCATGAACAGTAATTTTATTTATGTAGAGGATTTAAATTTTAATATTTTTCTTTTTTCCATATAGACTGAACCATTCTGAATAATAGTTCTAGTAGGAGAAAAGCAGAGCCTTTATCTTTAAGTATGCTAATGACTCAGTTTAGGAAATGCATTCCTGCTGGGGCTAGGTGTTATCTTATTGTGGTCGTACACACTGTTGGTGGGACTACAAACCAGTACAACTTCCGTGGAAAATAGTATTGAGAAACCTCAAAAAACTAAAAGTAGGCTTACCTTTTGATCCAGTAATTCCACTACTAAGGTGGAAAACATGAAATTCAATCATAAAGACATTTGCAGCTGAATGTTTACAGCAGTGCAATTCACAATTGAAAGGCTGTGGAAACAACCCAAATGCCCATCAATACATGAGTGGATTAATAAAATATGGTATACCTATACCATGGAATACTATTTAGCCATAAAAAATGGTGAGCTAGTGTCTTTTGTAGCAACCTTGATGGACCCAGAGACCATTTTTCTAAATAAAATATTACAAGAATGAAAAAATGAACACTGTATGTACTCACTATAAAATTGAAACTCGTCAATCCACACTTAGGAAGTAAAATTCAACTATAATCAAGAAAGTGGGGGTGAGGGGAGCTGGGCTAACTCACACCTGACTGGTGTAATGCACACGTTCTTGGTGAAGGGCACACATATGACTTTGGCCTGAAATGTATAAAACAAACTATGTAGCCACAGTATGTGCAACCCCATTATGGTAATTTATTAAAATATTTGTTTTTACTTTATATCAGGAATAGAAGTTAAATTTGGGGACATTTAAGTTCATGGTATTATGATGCTGGTAATCGCTCTGGTAATGTACTAGGGTGTTAACATGAACCATTAGCTTTCCCAAGAGTGAACTATTGTTTTTTGTTTGTTTTTTTAATTTGTGCAGAATAAATGCTTGGTTATTAAGATATTTAAAAAGAGTTTATTGTTGGGCAGCGTCTGTGGCTCAAAGGAGTAGGGCCCTGGCCCCATATACTGCGGCAGGTTCAAACCCAGCCCCAGCCAAAAACTGCAACAAAAAAAAAAAAAAAAAAAAAAAAAAAGAGTTTATTGTTGTATTTGACCTAAAAATATCATATTTATTGTTTTTCATCTTCATTCTTAACTGTGGCTGGGTGATTTTATATGTGAGCAATGCCATTTGTTGTTAAATGTTATTACAATTTGAAAGCAGAAGGAAACTCCAGGGAGGTTTGAACATCAGACAAAACACAATTTAGACTTTAGCATAGCACAAATTTAGAATTTGTGTTTGCTAAATTATACAATTAATGAATTGACTTTGAAATCCCTTAAGAAAATCATATAAACAATACATGTTTAAAGAAAGCAAACAAAAATTGTAGAAGCATGCAGAATTTGGAATACCAGAGAAATTAACATTAAAATATTGGCTGCAGTAATCTAATCATGGTTATGTGGCTATCCAAATATTCAACTCCATTTTCACACATTTGAGGCATTTTAGGACGTATTTTTCATTATATATGAAATTATTATTTCTAAGAAACAGAAAATACCTACTTTATGATAATTATTGAACAAGAGTGGACACAACTTGATTAATATTTTTGTTGACTCACTCTTTCACTACTGGACTTTTTATCAAAAAGCAAAGAACAAGGCTGAGCATGGTGGCCCATGCCTATAATCCTGGCCCTCTGTGTGTATGGCTTATGAGTTCGAGACCAGCCTGAGTGAGAGCGAGACCCTGTCTCTACTAAAATATGAAAAAGCGAGGCAAGAGGATCACTTGAGCCTAAGAGTTTAAGGTTGCTATGAGCTATGACGCCAAGGCACTCTGCCAATGGTGACAAAGTGAGACTCTGTCTAAAAAAAAAGTAAAGAATGAAATGTCAGCCCTTTTCAAACAATTGTGTGTAGAGATATCTTCATTAGAGTCTTAATGTCTATTGCTGTTATAAATCTCATTGAATCGGGTATCATATCTATCTATCACTATAGATAGATTGATAGATGGATAGATAGATATTCATTGATTTGATTATTTCTTGTGTTATAAAAATTACACCAGAATTGGTACTTTGCAGCATTTCCCATGGTTCTGTGGGTTCAGAGTCTGTTCTGATTCACCAGAAGGTCCAACATTGACCAGTTCCCAGGGCTGACCTGCTAGTTAGAAGCCCAGCTGGAGTTGCCAGCTGGGGTCCTCAGCTATTCTCAATTTCAGTGTAAGTTCCTGGAAGAAAAGTTAGAGAGAAGGGGGCTAAAAATCTTATAAAAGAAATAATAGCTCAAATTTTTCAACTCTTGGAAAGTGTATGGACTTCCAGATTTATAAAGCACAAAGAACACTAAGTAAAATCAATTTAAAGAAGAGGATCTGGGGAGCATCATAATCAAATCCCCAAAGTCAAAAACAAAGAGAGAATTTTAAAAGCAACAAGATAAAAGCAACTTGTCACATACATGGGAATGTTAATAAGGCTATCAGTTGATTTATCAGCAGAAACTTCACCAGAAGGGAGTGTGATGATATATTTAAAATGTTGAGAGAAAACAATTGGCCACTCAGAATATTACACCTAAAAAATCTGTACTTCAGAATGAAAGAGAGGGAAAGACATTTCCACGAAAATTTAAACTGAAAAAGTTTACCACATGAAATTCTTGAAGGAGTTTCTTCAAGTTGAAGTAATGCTAAGCAACAACATGAAAGTATAAAGCTCATTGGTAACAGTAAGTCTATACAGTATGGTGGTGATAAAAAGTACTTTAAACTCTAGTATAAAAGTTTAAATACAAAAGTATTAAAAAATAATTGTAAGCTCGGCACCTGTGGCTCAAGTGGCTAAGGCGCCAGCCACATACACCTGAGCTGGCAGATTAGAATCCAGCCCGGGTCCACCAAACAACAATGACCAAAACAATAGCTGGGTGTTGTGGCAGGCACCTGTAGTCCCAGCTACTTGGGAGGCGGAGGCAGGAGAATTGCTTGAGCCCAGGAGTTGAAGGTTGCTGTAAGCTGTGATGGCACAGCACTCTATTGAGGATGACAGCTTGAGGCGCTGTCTCAAAAAAAAAAAAAAAAAAAAAAAAAATTAGCTAGAATAATTTATCAGTGGACACACTATATAAAACTGTAATCTGTGACATCCACAGGGAAAAACCAGGAGTGACAGAGTAAAACTACAGATATTTTCTGTGTGATAGAATTTAAGTTATTAACAGCTTCAAATACACTGTTACAACTATAAGATGTTTTATTTAAGCCTCATGGTAACCATAATAATAAACTATAGTAGACCCACAAAAGGTAAAGAATGAGGAATCAAAGCATATAGCTACAAAGAATCACAATGAAAGACAGCAAAAGAGAAAGAAATTAAGAAATTGCAAAACATTAGAAACAAATGAACAAAATGGCACAAAGAGTTCTTCCTTATCAACAATGATTTTAAGGGTGGTGCCTGTGGCTCAAAGGAGTAAGGAGCCAGCCCCATATGCCGGAGGTGGTGGGTTCAAACCCAGCCCTGGCCAAAAGATAGATATATATATATATAAATAAATAAATAAATACATAAATAAATAAATAAATATTGCTTTAAATGTAAATAGATCATAAAAATGAAAAATACTACATGATTTAATAGATATAATACAAAAGAAGCAAATATATATTTCCTATTAGAAACTCCCTTTAGCTTTAAGACATATAGGGGCTGAAAATGAAACCATGACAAAAAAATGTTACACACAAATAGCAAACTAAAGAGAGTAGGTGTATTTTTACTTAGATCAGAGAGAGTAGACTTTTAGTCAAAACCTGTCATGAGAGAGCAAGAAGGTCACTATGTAACGGCAAAGCGCTCAATTCATCAAGAGGATGCAACAATTATAAACGTCTGTGTACCTGACTGCAGAGCACCTAAGTAGATGAAGGAAATATTAGCAGAACTAAAAGGAGAAATAGACAGAAATAAAATAATTGTAGGAGACTTCAATACCACACTTTCACCCAAGTGATCACCCAGACAGAAAACCAATAAAGAAACAGAAGTCTTTATTAACAATATAGATCAAATTGACGTAACCGCCACAGAACATTCCACCCAATAGAAGCAAGGTCTGTGTTCTTCTCATGCACACACAGACAGTGATCTGGTGTAGATCATGTGTAGACACACACACACACACACATCTTAAACAGTTTAAGAAGACTGAAATTGTATCAAGTATAATTTCCAACCACAGTGTTTTAAAACTAGAAATCAGTAACAGGAGCAAAGTGGACATTTTACAAAAATGTGGCAATTACGCAATACACTTCTATACCAATGGTTCAAAGAACAAATCAAAAGGAAAACCCACAGGTACCTTGACAAGCAAAAAGGAAATCCAGCTTGCCAACACTTACAGGAGGCCACTGCCATAGCTCTAAAAGGAGATTTTATGGAGACAAAGCCTATGTTAAGACAAAAACAAGTATCTCAAGAAAATAACGTGACTTTACCTCTCAAAAAAGTAGAAAAAGAAAAAAAAGACACTAAGCCCAAAGATGGAAGGAGGAAGCTTAAAATAATCATTAACCAGGAACACTCCCCAGGGTGCACTTAGGTATTTGTGTTCTCATCCCAAAAATGCACAAGAAAACTCATCCCTCCCAGAGCCCCATGAGTTAGCTCCAGGAGCCTCAGCTGAGCCCTTCGCCCTGGTCAGCCCCTGACCCCAGACTTCATGAGAAACCTGAAGGCGAGAGCCCAGAGGAAACATACTTTGATTCCCAGATCCATGTTAGGCCCCCATACCACAAGATACCAGGGTGTTCTGTTTTCGGTCACTAAACTTTGGGGGTAATTTGTTATGTGGTGATAGATAACTAATCCAGTATCACATTTTTACTAGCTCACCTGAAATTCATTACTTTCTTAATAAAATAACTCATAAAATATAGTGTTCTCGATAAATTGGTAGAGATTTATGTAAAATATTATGAAATTCTACTATATGAGAATGTTTATTCTGATTACTCTGGACTCAATAGTTTAATGGTGTTTGTCAACTCCAGATACTAAACTACAGCTCCATAGGTGATGTATTTTCTCAGAAAAAAATTTCACAACTAACAGATTTATTGGCAAAATTGCTGTCCTAGAAACCAATAAATATAGGCTGCTTCAAGATTAGCACTGGGTGTACAGTTGCACCAAAATCTGTCTGCAAAGGTGAGATCGCCATATTTTCTGTGTGTTTCCTATACAAATGATGTTTCTATGAAAAGTTACCCTGGTTTATTTTGATTATGTAATATCAACAAATGAAGAAATCGTCTTTATCTCTGAAGATTTGTCACTGGCTGATTTTCCTGTGTGATTCTGAGTGCAGCGAGGCGGACATGTGCGACGGGTCATTACCGCACTCTTGCAGAAGACAGGTGTGCTGCAGGGGCTAGCGGCAAATCATTGGAGAGTTTTGTATGTGAAAAGTGCTATTCCTTTCAAAGTACCATGCCCCAGATCTGCTTCACAGAAGCCCAAATACTCTGCAGACGCTCCCCTCCAGAGGGTGGGGATTAATCTTCTTCTGAAGTGTAGGTTAGATTTAGTGATCCCCTTCCAAACAAAATAGAAAGGAAAACAAAAGGGCTTGCAGCAGAGAAGCCTGGCCAGGTACGTCTGGTCAAGGAAGACAGGCCCGCTAGGACCCCTTCCTCCGTGATCATCTTCCCCCAAATCCACAACTTCAGTCTAATGACAGGGAAACATCAGACAGCCCACACTGAGGGACAGGCTGCAAAAACTGTACCAGTCACTCTTCAAAACAATTGACATATGGTGCATCTTACAAGGGTACATGTGAAACTTAGTAAATGTAGAATATAAACATCTTAACATAATAACTAAGAAAATGCCAGGAAGGCTATGTTAACCAGTGTGATGAAAATGTGTCAAACAGTTTATGAAACCAGTGTATGGTGCCCCATGATTGTATTAATGTACACAGCTATGATTTAATAAAAAAAAAAAAAAAGGAAACTTCTGAGAACAGTCCCAATCCTATGCTTTGGGAGACAGAAAATGAGGGAGGACGGGTAGTCAGAGACCTTGAAGCTATTTCTTCCCCAAACATTGGGGTGTTGTTTTCTGAACATAGGCCACCAGGCAGACAAAAACTTCTATTTATTGATAGTTAAGAAACTATTCTTGATAAGGATCAATGGCCTTAAGAGAAACAAGAGGAAAAAATGTTTGAACGTTGCCATCAAGGTTATCCCAATGTGAATAGCGCCCCATGGCCTAGATGGGTCATCCAAGGAAGAGAGGTGCTTTGAGGTTTGTAGAAGGAGCTGTGCTTCAGTGGAAAACTAAGTGTCATCTTAAGCAGTGATTTTCAACTGGTGTGCTGTGAAAAAATTTAAAAACCACCAATAAATTATTTTCAAAAGAAGTTCAAAGCACAGTAAGTATATTCTGTTTTCTTCCTCATTTTTTCTTTTTGATCAACATAATTTAAGTGTGCCATGAAAGTTTTGGTACAGATTCAAGTATGCCATGAGATAAAAAAGATTGAAAAGCACTGGTTTGAAGGGTAGTTGAAAGTACTAAGCTGTTAACGTTTGGGAAGTTTCCTTTTGGCAAACTTTAAAAATGATGGACAATTTCGGGAGTAATTTGGAAATGCTGGTATTAGTACTCTTAATATCTTAGGGCACTCCTTATGTGGGTGATCTTGTTAGGGACTTGAGATCTTCCCTACAGGGATTTATTTTTGTAATTTTCACTCATCCCCAATTTAGGAAACCCATAAAGCACATTGTTTAAGAGAATAGTCTTGTTAACAGAGTCTGTAAGGCAGGCAGGCCAACCACCAAGCAGACAGCTGTCCACACTGCACAGGGCCTAGCAGCTCCCACATAGGTTGTTGCAGTGTGGAGTCAGGACAACCTATGTCTTTTAGTATTCAACTCTTACCTGATGGCCCTGCCTCAGAGCAGATGAACTGTGCACACAGATTCAGTGGGGCTATCCTGGTGTGTCACACAATTTCGTATCTTGTAAGCTAAAACTATCTATGAACCAGCAATAGTTTAATGCAATTGAGATTAGATGCACTTTTATAAGAGGTTAATTGTCTGGAGTGATTTTACAATTAGATAAAGAAAGTGGCTTATGATAACTATGCAAATAGTTCATAAGGTTTCAAAAATCTTTTATTTCTTGTGTCTCTGCTATTTATTTTCAATTTGCTTTCCAGTTACGTTATGACACAACTGCATTCCAAGTTCCAGCATTTTCTCAGTCTTTCTCTCCCTCTCTCTCCTTCCATCCCCTTCCTTCTGAGAACTTCTGTAGCTTTCACAGAGAAGAAAACATGACAGACTCCTTCGTGTGATGTTTGCCATCCATGTTGAAGCTTCTCTTTAATATCATCCTAGGAACTTATCCTTGGGAAGTGCAAAGGCCTCCCATTTCTGCAATTGGACAATTTCAGGATGAGGCTGGGTACCACCCCATAAATACGCCACAGTGGACCATGCTATTGAGAGACCCCAGGCCATGCGTGTTCATCTTATTCCAGCAGGATTGAATTAGGTTGACTGCCAATGCTTATTTTATAAGAAATTGATTTTGGGATTCCAGTGACCCCAAGGGTTGTATGTTGTTTTGACACTGTGAGGGTAGAGAGCTCAGTAGGTATTGTCTGCAGGACAAGAAAAGAATTTCTCTAGACCAAGATTAGGATAGTAAAGTATAGACTTTATTCTGTCTTCTAGGAGGAGAGAGAGAGTGAGACAGGGGAAGCGAGGGAGGAAGAGAATGTAAAGAGCAGGGAGATGGTGTGGCAACCTGGAGAAGGAAAAGAATGAACGCCCATAGTTGAGGGCATGTGGGTAGCTGAATTTAAGGGGGATGGAAAAGTGGTCATAGTAGACAAATTCACAAGGTATTGTGAACATGAGAGCTGTGTCTTTTTTTTCTTCCAGCAAGGTTGAAGACAGAAGTTTTTCCGGGTGTTTCCCATCCTGAGACCCTATGTTCATATCTCGTTGTTTGTCTGGTACACTCAGGAACCACTTGAGGCTAAAGGAACAAATTCTAAGGACAAAGGAGCTGGTGCGTGGAAAGGGAAGAAGATGCATTTCCTTTTGGGCTCCTCAGTGGTTTATGGAAAAGGAAACTTGGGGTCAGGGGAGGGCCTGCTAGCAAGAGAGAGGAGAGAGAGAGAGAGAGAGGGAGAGAGAGAGAGAGAAATATTAGAGATTTGGAGGTCAAGGCTGTCATCTTGTCATCTACTTACAATGCAGGTACAGACTAAAAACAGTACCAGCAGTGTTTTTTTTTTTTTGTTTGTTTGTTTTTTGGAGACAGAGTCTCACTATGTCTCCCTGGGTAGAGTGCTATGGTGTCACAGCTCACAGCAACCTTAAGCAATTCTCTTGCCTCAGTTTCCTAAGTAGCTGGGACTACAGGTGCCCACTAAAATGCCCAGCTGTTTTTTTGTTGTAGTTGTCATTGTTGTTTAGCAGGCCCGGGCTGGGTTTGAACCCACCAGACTCAGGGTATGTGGCCAGCATCCTAAACCACCCAGATATAAGCATCGAGCCATCATTGCTGTCTTATTGAAAATGCTTTCACCAGTGACAAAAAGAAAACATGACTCATGAAAACTGTTTCCCAAGGGGAGAAATATCAGATGAATGTAAAGTAAATTCTAGGGCTTTCCTAAGATAACAGAGGCTCCCGTCAGAGTGAATCTGAGTTTCCTGCAATAATTTTGAGCTCAGTGTTATTTTCAAAATCTGGAAGCATAGACAGACACTGAAGCCAGGTTTCTAAGTCTTTTAATATAAATAAGGTTAAAATTCTGGCAAAAATCTTAAGTTCTAGTCTTTGATTTGAAAACATAGTTGCTATATAGTTACTACACGAAAAAGTCATGGAAATGTAGTCAGAATACACATTCAATCTTCTTCATATGAAGTCTCTTGCTGGAAAAAACAAATAGTTAATTTAGTAATTTTAGTAAAATTAGCATTTGTGTGGAAAAGTGATCTGGACATACTATACACAAAACCCCAAATCTGTTTATATAATTTATTTAAAATTTATTATTTCTTGTTGTCTTACAAATGTAACATTCTTGTATACAACATTCATTGAAGAGGCACAATTCTTATTTTGAGGTGGCACAGATGAGACCATTTTTTCAGTGAATACTCTTTCATTAGGAAATTTAGCTACAAGCCATATTTCTGTACAGAGTTGCTTGAAATTCTAATCCTAAGATAAAATTAAGTTTTTCTCTCTCAGAACTATCATATACAAACAGCACATGACTACAGTCTTACACCTCCTATTATAAGCAGAGTAATTTCACAGTGGAGGTTTTTGAAACAGAAATATATATATATATATATTTTTTAGAGACAGAGTCTCACTTTGTCACCCTGGGTAGAGTGCTATGGCGTGACAGCTCACAGCAACCTCCAGATCTTGGGCTTAGGCAATTTTCTTGCCTCAGCCTCCCTAGTAGCTGGGACTATTTCAAACAGAAATTTTAAAAATATATTATTTTCAGCAAGCAGCTGACCTGGATAAAGAATGTGCTGCTAGATCTCAATAGGAAGTTTTCAATCAGGTGATGAGGAAGGTGCTTAGCCACACAGTTTCCCTGGAGCTCCGCTCCCACCCAGGACTCCATCAGCCTGTGGGGTAACTACCCTAACAGACAAAGACAAAGCCTCAGAGGGAAAGGAAGGGGGAATGATCTCGCTTCTGGGAATGCACTTTCATGTTCTCTGGTTTAACACAAACCTGGCCTTTTAGGGTTCAGAGTTCTGTCTTCCCCACTCTTTTTTTTTTTTTTTTTTTTGGACACAGAGTCTCACTATGCTACCCTCACTAGAGAGCTGTGCTGTCACAGCTCACAGCAACCTCAAACTCTTGGGCTTAAGCGATCCTCTTGCCTCAGCCTCCCAAGTAGCTGGGACTACCTGTGCCTGCCACAATGCCGGCTATTTTTTTTGTTGTTGTTGTTGCAGTTGTCATTGTTGTTTAGCTGGCCTGGGCCGGCTTCGAACTTACCAGCCTCCGTGGCTGTGGCTGACACTGTAACTACTGTGCTATGGGCACCGAGCCTGTCTTCCCCACTCTTTATCTCCATTGCAGCACTGGCATTGGGATAGAAGTCAAGAAAGTGACAGAGTAAGTTACAGGACACTGAGCTCTAATTGGTTTCTGTGTCTTGAACTAGATTTTCTTATTGACTAGTGTCTTATGAAAAAAACACTACCTGGGCAGTGCCTGTAGCTCAAACGAGCAGGGCGCCAGCCCCACATGACAGAGGTGGCGGGTTCAAACCCAGCCCTGGCCAAAAACTGAAGAAAAAAAAAGAAAAAACAAAACACTACCACCACCACCAACACAAAACGCTGAGGTCGGTGCAGGGACAAAGGCAGATGGGGCTGGAGCACACTCTTCGCAGTTCCCCACCTACCACAAATTTCCAGAGGCAGATTTTTTTTTTTTTTGAGACAGAGCCTCAAGCTGTCACCCTGGGTAGAGTGCTATGGCATAACAGCTCACAGCATCCTCCAACTCCTGGCTCAAGCGATTCTACTGCCTCAGCCTCCCAAGTAGCTGGGACTACAGGCGCCCGCCACAACGCCTGGCTATTTTTTGGTTGCAGCCATCATTGTTGTTTGGCGGGCTGGCCTGGATTCGAACCCACCAGCTCAGGTGTATGTGGCTGGCACCTTAGCCGCTTGAGCCACAGGCACCGAGCCCAGAGGCAGATTCTTGATCCACACTCTAGATCTAAGGGATTGCTTGTTACAATGCAGATTTTTTTTTTTTTTTTTTTTTTTTTTTTTTTTTGGGATAAAAATTAAAAAAATTTTTCCCTCTGTATATTGCCATATTGTCAAAGCTAATAGCAAACAAAAAAACATGGGCCAAACGAATCTATTTACTGAGCCACCCAATAAACTG